>JABJVR010047190.1:0-28653 GCA_025773905.1 Chitala chitala | reverse complement strand
CACACACACACACACACACACACACACACACACACACACACACACACACACACACACACACACACACACAAAAATGTGTGCATGCACTCACACATACAAAGACATTAAAAACAAAGTTACTGAAATTCTTCGGGCTTGTCACTGTATATTGGTTATGCTTTTCCTGTTTTTATCCATTGCAAGTTAAGCGTGGATGTTGCATATCAGACCTTCTTATCTTATAAACTTTGTACAATCAGCTGTCTTGGGAAAATAGTTGAAGAAGACTGTAACCTGTCATTTTCTCAGTCCCACTGATGCTGTGTGACTTACGGTGGTACATCTCCTGTGAAGCACACTTAGACTCTGATCTGTTATTTACTTCTAACAGCAGATGATGGACAGGCATTGCTTTGCTTTTGTCAGACTAATTTCATACTTCATTTTCAGTTACTTTCGAGCTGAACCTGTACAGGATGCTAAGCAAGCATAGCTACATGGCTTATTATTTTCAAGGGGGATAACAAGGTTTCAGTAGAACTACTCTGAAAATACTTTAGGCAACTTTTTAGCAGTCAGTGGTCAACATCCAAGTCTTAAATTGAGCACTAGATTCAGAAGATCACTTTTGCAGTCCTTTGCTGTTATAGTATGTCTTGCACCCCACTTCACCCCCCAACCTTCTTAAAAAATGAATAGAACATAAAATTTAAAAGGAAGTAAACATGGGGTGGTGTGGATACCTGGGCCTTTCTCAAGACACCAGTCAAACCCCCCCACCTAACCAATGTACAAAGATGGAGCACCACATCCAGTCAGACGATTGACAGGGAGAGTAAATTTGTGGGTAAAAGCTGTAGGCTTTATGTGTTTCCACAAGTCTGAAGAATGCTGGAAATGTTTAGCTCTCCAGTCGCTCTGTCCTGTTGAGGAGTTCTGTTTTCTTCCTCCACATTCCAATAATGGGTGTTTTTAGTTACAAGAACCATATTTATTGTTAGTATTCAAAAAAGTGCATTTCTCTTCAGGCTTTATTTGTTTTTGATTTATTGATAACACATATGGGTTTAATCATTTAATCTGATTGCAGTCATACATTTCACAATAGAATAAGCTCAATTTTCCCTTGTTTACAGAGACATATATGTGCATAAAAGTATGAAAATGTCATGAAGCCGCTTTGAAAATGCTGGGACAGCCAGACAAAGCAATACTCATGCTGAAGTTAATGTGTCTAGAATGGTCTTGACACATATAAGACGTTGTGGCGGCTTTCTGAGTTTCTACAGCTTTGATCTGTTAAGTACGTGTCACAAAAGTGCAGTTGGGAAGTCATTCACAATTTCATGTTATTTTTAATTCATGATTCAGCATGAATGGCGTAAACCCGTGCCATAAGTAGGAGATATGTGTTCTTCTTCAGGTTTGCATTTGTAGACACCATGTCAGCTTGTGTTTGAGCTAACCAGTGTCCTCCTTAGGCCTTATAGTCAATATCTCTATAGAAAGTACTCAGTGGAAAAATTTTCCAGGTTGTGGTTTTGAGTAGTTATTATAAATGTCAAGTCTGCCCTAGATGATCTGAAGTAGCAGCAGTTTTATTTTTGAATGTCAAATGAAACAGGGTGCTCTAAGTGTTATTAAGGGATGTTGGCCTGTAGGAAACCTTAAATTGAGAGTGAGTAGCACAGGGGTGACCTACACGTGCTTCTGGAAATAGGGGTTAAATAGTAAAAAAGGAACAGTTAAATAAAACCCTGTTCTGTAAAGCACAGAATACACATGCTGAAGGAACATATGAAAATGTGATATACTAACTGTAGAATGCATGTTAAACATTATATATAGTTTTCTTGGTATCATGGTGTAAAACGTAAGTATAGTATGCACAGTATATAACTAGGATGGAATAAATAGTTAAAAAAAGCATTACACACAATGTAATCTAAAAAACTGTAAAAGTATTATTATTAGTCTTTATGTGAATGTCAGTGTTATAGTGTTGAAATTGTCATTACTTTTCACTTTGGTTCTCAAATTTAGTTTTAACACTTTTAATTTCCTTTTAATTTTTGGAAAGTGAGTAGTGTAGTTTCAGTTCTAATTTTGTAAGTATTATGGTGTAAACCTTAATTATAGTATATATAATATATAACAAGGATAGAATAAATAATTTACTTATAATTTTAAAAAGCATTACACACAATGTAAACTACAAGACTGCATTGCTCCACTTGGGTGCCCATGCACCAGCTCCTCACCTGTCTATATACACTATAGTAGTGTACAGTATACTTAATGCATGCTGTTACCTGACTTTTCATAATGCTACGCTCCGTTCCAGTCCAAAACATTCAGGATCATGTCCCATTTTAGTTAATCTTGTGTAATTTCCAGTTACTGGCGTCGAGAGTTGAGCAGCAAGATTTGAAGTGTGAGAACCTCCCTGTGATGATGGACATGTGCAAACAAATGTAGAAAGATACATTCAGTATGTGGGCTGGGTAATAGGAAGAGAAGTACAGTCAGTTTTATCATGCTATGGAGGTGAATGCATTTTTAAAAAGGCCCCACAATTATTTAAAAGTTGAAAATGCATAAATGTCTACAAACAACACGCTTATTTTGGTCAGAAAAGTACTCTCACAACCTGTACTCTGCTAGTTCTTATATGTAGTTTTGCCATATTTTGTCAGCATTTTGTAAATATTGTCAGTGTGGAGTAACTCAACTAGACAATAAACCTTACTTAAGACTTTACATGTGCATAAACTTTTACATCTTAACAACACAAAAGATGGAAGTATGAAAGCTAACATTTAACTATTTATGTATTTTGTCAGGAAAATTATAGTTTTTCGTTTTAGTTTTGTAAAATATACATATATTTTAATTTTATTTCAGATCGTGACATTTTTTTATTCTTCGTTTTTGTTTGCTTCAAACAGAATCCATGCCAAAATGAAATACAATCAAAACAATGCATTTTACTTTTGCAGTTGTTTCATGATAGCTATTATAATAGTAAAATATGTGTGTGTGTGTGTGTGTGTGTGTGTGTGTAAATTTGTGTGTTTGTATGTATATTGTTATGTGTATATGTGTGTCTCTCTGAGTGTCATTGTGTATATTTTGTTTTGCCTTTGCCCTTGTATAATAATGCAGTATAATCACAAACACTCTTCTGGGTTTTGTATGAGAGGTTTAAGGTTTCATTGTGTGGTGAAGGGGGGCTGTCAATGGCTACAACATGGTTAAAAATATAAAAATTAAAAAATAGGTAAGTGAGTTACATCTGTGTTAAAAATAAACCCTTCATCTCAGTTTATGATCAACATCGTGTCAGGTTATCCATGTGTTGAAATCCCCTGGCTGCAATTTCCCAGTCCAGGGGGACAGATTGCATTGGACCCTGGACTGTCTGATAGGAAGGGGTGATGATTTTACTGATGCAGCAGAATAGCTGCACCCATTCATCCCCAACAGCCTAGAACTAGAACATAATAACTGAAGAGCATGACCTCTGACCTCATTCCACATGTGTAGCTCTATATTTTTTCTGTTCACAATGCACATGTGCTAGAAAAGTGTCTGAGGGATTTACTCAGAAATAAAGCAGCGCTCTGACGGAGCAGCTTCAAATGCACACACACGTCAGATGTGTTTTACCGTGTTCATCACATGGGGTCTACTCTGTGGCAGCTGAGCTTGGTTTTGCTTATACATAATTTAAATCTCCAGGAAAAATAGACCAGTCAGAATATATGAAAATCCCGCTACAAATGTGTTCTTTTTGGGCTCATTTTCAAATATTTAGCCAACGATTTGTAAACTTTTCCCATAAAAAAAAAACCCTTAAAGGAAACTTGTAAAGAAATGTGTGTTGTCATTCATTCATTCATTCATTCATTCATTCATTCATTCATCTTTTATACTGCTTCATCCTGTTAAGGCCGTTCATCTAAATATCCATTCATTATCTAAAATAATTAATGTTACAGATGTTTCAACACAAATAAAGTGGTTAGCCAAACCTTTATAAGCAGCGTTTAGTCCAGCAGTCATCTATTGCTGAGCAGTTACTAACAGATAGATGGAGTTTGACACCACTGATATTAAGAAGGAATGATTTTCATGCTTGGCAATGTGAGCCAGTATGTCTTAATCTCTGGGTATCCACTGGGCTCATCTGGCCTTTAGACAGTTCATCATGTACTAAACAGATGGTGTAGCCTACCTAGAGGATTTATATACAAGTGATGTATAAAACAATGAAAACAATGCAAATTTTATATGTTATGTAATTAATTAAGTGAATGTGCATATATTTTTTTGTTTCACAGAATACAGCTTGTTAGTATTGCATATTTTGAAGGAAATTATCCCCTAAGAAGATCCTATTTAGAGAAGCATTATGTAGGCAGTGGTTCATAGCACCAATGTTCCAGGTTAAGAGGAGAGTCACAGCTGTGCCTTCACTACTGAACATGCAATCATTACATGCACGAAAACATTATAATGTAGGAGTATTGCTTTTAAATACCATTAGTTGGATATTGCCTGGAAAAAGGCATTCAAAAATGCATATAAAAAGTATTGACCATGAGATTTTAAAAGTACAAAAGACACACCAAATGCCTGTGTATTTCATTCCAAGGACTTTCTATGTATATCATAACAGGTGACCTTCTATACAACTTTGAATGGAAACAATCAACCGGTGTCTTTGGATGCCTAGGATATTCTTTGGTCATGAGTACAATCAATTGTGCATCACTTTTGTATGGAATTCCTCTTTCATGCAGTTTTTTTTTCTTGCAGTAAAAATGGTTTTCACATAAATAATACATTGGGGCAGTGAAGAGAGGTTGGTGCTGGATGTCTGTGATTTGTATGAGGATATTAGAGAAGTCTGTTAGTTAAATGAGCCTCCTGCTGGGTTGAAGCCTCAGTGTGACACTTATATATGCTCCCCATCAAAGACAGTTTAACTCCAATTGAAATATCAGATTATGAGCTCTCAGAATAGATCACAGATGTTTCTAGAAGCAACACAGTGGAGAAGCGCTCTCTGTCTTCACCAAACACAAACACACACACACACACACACACACACACACACACACACACACAACACACACACACAACATATACACTAACAGTAGGCTGTTTATTGCCCTCAAAGAGAAGCACCATGCAATCCTGACAACAGCACACCTGGCAGAATTAACCTCTTTTAAAAAATAATGATAATAAAAAAAAAAAAAACATTTTGAGGCACTTCAGTTCGGAAAAACAATTGTGTTGCTATGTACCTATTAATTCGAGTGTACTTATCAGTAAATACTTTGTAAATACTGTATTTATTCAAACATTCTCAATAACCACCAAAGAGTGTTTTTCCCTTTCAGTATTCTGCTGTTTTGCCCCAGTTATTTCTTTGTTGCCTGTATTGCTGAGGACTTTGTCAAAGGCAGCCATAGTTCACTCCATATCTCTCCTGGCATTGATTATAATACTGCTGCTTTTCATAGTGAGTGGTGTCAAAATGGCCCGTACAAAGTTAGACATGCCGCCTTTCTCTTTACCCAGAGAAAACAAAAACAGACACTTAAAAATGACACTTCAGGAGCAGGGAAAGGGTCATAATATATTTACAGGCCATATTGTGAAGGAAAGTAACTACAATTACAAACCTACTGTTGGCGCTGCTTATCAGATATGGACAGAGTGGAGTACGTGCAAAGTAACATGCCGCATTGATAAAGACACATTCTAACTGTCAGTTTCAAGGATTAATTCAGGATTTCATATGTAAACTTGATATGCTGCCAGTTTAATAGGTACATGTGTATTTATCTGTTTTGTCATTCAATATTTCAGTTACGCTAAAAGCATAACACATTCCACACCTCTGTACTATATGTCATTGCTGTTTATGTAAATGCTAAATACCTGTTAATTATATTTTCAGAACAGACTCAGAAATCTAAGCGTGATATAATAATCATCGAGACAGATATACGGTAGGGCGTAGGTTTGGTTTCAACATGTGTGACTAAATCAGCTCCCAAACCTCCTAATGTGAAAAAGTTTGGAGATTACTGAAAATATCAATAGGGAAAATGCATAACTCCCACAGCATTAGTGGGGATATGTCCCTACAGCTCTGACATTGATTATTTCTGACTGAAAAATTAAGTACACTGTGCTGCCTGCTGTTGTAGACATTTATGCATTATCAACGTATTAAATAATTGTGGGAGGCTTTTTAAAAATACATTCACATCCATAACATTAAAAACTGACAGTACTTCTCTGCCTTGTTACCCAGCCTTCATATTGTGTGTCTGCTTACACACATCCATCATCACAGGGAGGTTCTCGCACTGGAAATCTTGCTGCTCAGTTCTCAGTGCCAGTAACTGGAAATTACACAAGATTAACAAATGAAAAGTGAGCCAGAACGTTTTGGACTGGAATGAAGCGTAGCATTGTGAAAGGTCAGGTAACAACATGCATTTCAGAATCAGAAGTTGCCTTAATCAACAAGGCCCAAGACCCCCACTGACAATCTGAATTTCTGCAGACATATACACCAACACAATGCAGAGTGAGGACTGGAGCTGCAAACAGGGAGTCAGGACTGAAGCTATAAACAGGGAGTGAGGACTGGAGCTGTAAACAGGGAGTCAGGACTGGAGCTGTAAACAGGGAGTCAGGACTGGAGCTGTAAACAGGGAGTGAGGATTAGAGCTATAAACAGGGAGTGAGGACTGGAGCTGTAAACAGGGAGTCAGGACTAGAGCTGTAAACAGGGAGTCAGGACTGGAGCTGTAAACAGGGAGTCAGTATAGAGCTATAAACAAGGCCATAGGATAGCTAGCACACCACTAAGTGTTGTTCACACAGACATGGGGAAATAATGTTTAAGTAGCCGTGAGACTGCAGGTGAAACTGATTTAACAGTAAGGCTTGCAGGGTGGTGCGTGCCACCTGTGGGAGGGACACTGACCACAGGGTCTCTGCCTGTAACGTAGTGCACATGAATTTGTGTGAAAACTGACAGTCGTGAATGCGTATCTTTTTATTATTTTTGAAGCAACATTTGATTCAGAGATAAATAACACTTGGTTCACATTTGCTAAACTGAAAACATGTGGTTGGACTGTTTTGATGCGCCACTTGTGCTTTTGTTCATTTAAGTTCAAAATAAGCATTTGAACCTATAAAGCGATCTCCAGCCTCTGCTGCCAAACATCCCACATCGTTCGGCTATATCCACTGCAGCTGCAATTATACCTTTTCTTCATCCCAGAGCAGAACTTGCCTGTGAAATGTCAGTGTAGAATCTGGCATGCTTGCAAGTTCTGTGCGAGTGAGTTTGAAGCCATCTGAAGCAGCCTCAAATTGCAGGAAGATCCCAGAAGAGGTTCGGAGTGAAAGTGCAGCGTCTCTCATGTCACTCTCCTCGAGAAAGCTTTTGTTCCAGTGAAGAGTGGAGGAGAGTCAGCCAAAGTCAGCGTCCAGGGCTCCTTACACTCCCACTTAGTTTCCAGAAGGCCCACAGGAGAGCCTGTGAATGATTCTAGTCCAAGGTATTTATCTGTCAGGAACAGAACACTTTGCTTGTACATCATTTTGAAATGTCAGTAGTGGATCAAAAACTTCTTTTGTATGTAATTAGGTCCAAAGTCACTCAAAGTTAAATTCAGGAAAATTCTTGTTAAATATGACAAAGGAAGGAAAAACTATGCTTTTAAGGTCAAAGGAAAAACAGCACATTAAAGTGCATATGAGCACTGGATAGGCAGCCGGTGGGATTTCTGTGTGCTTAGACACCTTTTCCGAGTGCTCAGTCCAGAGTGTGAGCTTCAGCCTGCCTGTGGCTGCAGTCCCTGAAACTGGACACGAGGCTGCAGCGTAATGGGATCACTCTTGGCGGCTTGCAGCCAGCCTCACCAGCATGGCTGTGGGGTGCAGGCGGGACGTGCAAATGCTGGGGGTGAGAGCTCAAGCCCAGACGCAGGCCTCTGGGCCAGCCAAACTCAGCCGCTCCAGAACACGAGTTAAAAGAACGAGCGGGGCTGAAATGGAATTACGATCTCAATTTTTATGAGGTACACCTTTCATAAATTCATTTAAAACTGTCAGATAATTCCTTGGGCAATTAACAATTCCAGTCCAAAGGGCTTCATATATAGTAGCCCTTAATCATTTCCAGGCGATGGGTGATTACACAAAGTTCCTGCTCTTCCATCACTTTCTGATGCCAAATCCACTGGACTGGAGGGAAGAAGGTCACATTTTTTAAAGAAAAAGACAGATTAAGAGATTATAAATCAGTATACTCAATTAGTTTGACACATGCGGCTCCTTTAATTGCGTTTTTAAAAGACGATCTGTTTCACATTTGTATGTAGATTTCTCAGCGACAGGGGTAGCATGTTCTGGAAGTACAGTAAGTCCTCCTGGGGTGATGAAAGGACAAGCCCCGTTGGGCCTAGTGCTGATCTTGGTGAGTGACGAGACACATTTCTGTGTGAATGCAGGCGTCTCATACTGTACGGCCCCTCGTGCAATCTCTCTTTCAAAATATTAAGGATTTCACACAATGCTCTAGCTAAATTATTTCCTATACGTTGTGATTAACTCTCCTTTGTCCTTAATAAACTTCCTTTTGGTGTTATTACTACACGTCAGTACATCTTCCAATGTCCTCCGTTTTCCTGAACATTAAAAAGCTGTCCTTTTTCATTTTTGTCAAAGTCTTGTGCATTTTCTGGCGTGTGGCAGACAGGCCAAATTGGGATTGAATTCCGCCCCCCACCGCTTTGTGGCTCCCGGCTCCTATGGTGCAGATGGCCCTGAGGATTTAAAGGTCACCCTTCATTTCACCGGAATATCCGAAGTCCTCTATAATCCTGTAGCGGCTCTGAAATCTCACTCAAACCTCCTGGCTCCTTTGGCAGTGCTCTGAACAACTGTGCCCGATCTGATGAGGTGGCCATTAGGCTTTCAGGCTCTGACTTCCACTCCAGCGAAACCTTCATGTTCTTCTTACATTCTGTCTACAGCTCCTATTAAGGAGCTGCAAGCCTCTGATTCTGCAGATGGATTTTAATCTGCATCCTTGGCACTTCTGAAAGCTGTTAATATCTCAGTAACATTTTTTCATAATGACCTTTCCATGAGAACATATAATTTTTAAAACTCAAATAAGCAGACCTTTGAAACACACCCAGTGTTTTATTATACAATTGGTAGTTATCAAGTTTAAAATATTTTTATATCTGTCTTTAATGATAGTGATTTAATAGGCGTTTTAAAATTCAGTTACACAGAATTATACATATTGATCTGATTAGAACTACAGTTTCATTTCAAAACAGTCAGTTATGCAACAGTTTAACATTTTTTTCAGTACTGTTTAACTGTTGAAACCATGCATGAAACTAAACTTTCATTGTGGACCCAGATCGTTTCACAGTTCTGTACCTTACGACAGGCAAATGAAAAATGTCGAGGGCCATAATTGTGAACTTGGATTGTTTTAACTCAAAATGACAATGTTTGTCAGTGAAACTGAGAGATGGTGCAATCAGGTCAGATTCAACCAAAATGCGACAGATCATTTCCCCCTGTTCTCTTCCAGTTGTAGACTATTTAGACGCAGAGAAAAAGACCAAGTAAAATGCATGTCTATTCTTCTAAGCAGCGGTATGAACAGAGATAAAAAAAACACATACAATACCTTGCTATCCAATTACTATTCAATTCTATGCATTAAACGTGAGCTTTGATTGCTTTTTCTAAGATGCAGACTGCTTAGCACTAGTAGAACACACAGAAGCCATGGCCAGGATTCTGTGACTGCTACATTATGCACAGGTAGCCAGAACTCTACACTGTCATTGAGATATTGATTACATCCTATGGTCGTTAGCTCATTGGTACTGTCAGTTGCTTTTTCAATGTAGCTGTTCATATTTTGTATTTCCATTACATTTTTTTATTATGTTGTCAGTACAATCAATCAGATTTAAACTATCCTTTATTATAAAATTTGACTTTCAAGAGTAAACAAATGTGAGGTTTTTTTTTTCAGGAAGAACTATGCATGCTGTTATGGAAAATTCATCAGCTTCATAACACATTAACTGTTAGACTTTTTTTTGACTGCATGGTCATTATGACGATACACTATGAAAGGGGATCTTTTGTGTGAGGAAGGATGTGTGTTGTTAGTCCCCATTGTTATACAAAAGAGTAGACTTTAACAAAACTTCTAAAATTCCAGATTGTCAAGAATAATGGGCTACATCAATGAGTCATTCATGGTTAGCATTCCTCATAGCACCCCCCCACCGGCCTACCCCGACCATACATCATGGCTTCCCTTCCACGCTGCTAAGGCAACACCCCCAGGTTCTTGGCCACAAAATCATGTGCTGATCAGTGCTGAGGCTGTTCTGCCCAGACCTGCCCAGCCCTGTCTCTCCTTAGCCCCAGGAGGGTAAGCAGCAGATCCCAGCTGGAGTCAGGCATGGAGGCAAATAGTGCCAGGTTAGAAAGAATCATTGTGCAAAAGATTCATGCTCACACATATAAGCTTTTAAAAGTTACAACATGCCTTATGCTGTTATTTTCACCATTGGTTTTTAAGCAGTAAGAAAGAAATGCTGACCGCTGTGCTAACTGTCACTTTTAACAAGTTTAAAAACTGTGAGTGTGACGTGCGAGAGATCGGTCAATTCAGAGTCTGTCTTGTGTTGTTTTATAAGAGCTATCGGAGGAGTGAAAACTGTTGACTTTGGCACAGGTTCACACTAGGGACTTGTACTTGTGTTTATTAGTCTTTTGTGTACAGTGTGTTGTGCTTGCTTATGCCATGTTTGCTTGTGGCAAAGCATTGATGCTTGTCCAGCAGTCTGACTGATGGGTCTTCAAAACACGTTGTTGCTGGAGCGAATGCCTGTGGTTCTCTTCGCAGTGCTCAGTTACCCAACTGCAAAACTGCCTCTGCTTCTGGCATAGCTCCCCCAGACTTTGTGCTGCTCAAATCGGAGATGTGATCAGCAGAAGACACTTGATTTTTATATATGATAGATGTTTTATACACACACGCACATGCACACACACACACACACACACACACACACACACACACATTACTTCTTGAATCTTTTTTTTATTTTATTAATTGTTTTAATAAACATGGTGCATGGCTGAGCAGTTAAGTTAAAGACTCTTTCTGGTTTAGAGCTTTATTGTTGAAGATCTGTCCAACTAGAGTTCAGTGGCCCTGTGGGTAGTGCTGTCCTCTTCTGCTCCCAAGGCCATATCTTCAGATCGAGCCCTCAGCGCAGTGTGTATGTAGTTACATGTTCTTTCCAAGTGTTTGTAGGATTATACCAGGTGCTCTAGATTCCTCTCACGGTCCAAAGGTATATAGGTCAGGTGAATTGACATCTGTATATTTCCATCATCAAACCTTGTGTCCTCTGGTGCTTGGAATACACTTTAGATCACCTCTCCAGAATGAGCAGTATTGCAAAAGTCATAATATGTACCATCATATTCTAAAAGGTTGTGGTTTATGTTTCTTGGCACATCTTTCAAAAGTAAACATTTTACTTGTGCAGTTCACAGGTTGTGTTTTAAACTATAATTTTTTTATTCTAAAAGTTTTTAGAATAAGGTTGTGTAGGACACCAACACCATTAACAATTATGTTATTTTCAATTTTCTACCATTTAGAAAAACAGATAAGGAATGAAAACAATAAAATAGTTTATGAGGAATTATGCAATGTGGAGAAAAAAAGTTTTGAAAAATCCAAAACCATGAAATACTTTCTTCACTCTGTGGTCCGGTTTTAACAGGATTTTCTTTTTTTTTTCTGGTGCGTCCATACTTTGGACTGACGTACATTCATCTTCTCATTTAACAGTAGTGTTGTATGATTCTATATTTCACTCTGGTATTAATCAGTTGTATTTTTAAAGGTAATATAGGATGTTTTTGCTGGAAAAAATACAGTTTAATTACTGATTTCTTTCTGAATCTGCTTGTATTCTGAAGTAACAAGTTTGATAAAGTGACGCCTAGCCTAAATAGATGCTTCTTATACGACCTTTATCATTTGCTGTTTTTTTTTATTCATATATATTACAGACATACAGTACTAATATGTTAATAAATGTTACCATATTGATCTACTGGTGTGTTCCTTTGTACATATTAACACTGGTGTAAATTATTACATGTTTTAAATTCAGTTATTCCAAACAACATTCGTTTTTCTGACAGTTGTTATCCAGGATGATTTTCATAGTGTTAAATTAGTTGGAATAATGCCCACTTAAAATATATATACATTTCTATAGAAATCTGAAACTATTTTCATTGGCAAGACTGAGCCTGTTTGTTTGCAACTCGTCTTTTGGCAAAATGAAAAATGAAATCAAGAGGGAACACGTTTTATTGAATTGAAAGAAGAAAGAAGCAGTGAACCAAAAAGGATTTTTTTTGTAAATAAAAACCCTCAGATTCTCACAGTTGTGCTTGCTGTGCGCTTACTGGGGGGTAATTAATTACATGCAAATGCCAGCTGCTTTTCTGTCCGGTGTAAGAAATGCAAAGGACCATTCTTCCAGCCAAACAAAAAAATCTTTTCCTTTTACAGTGTATGTACATAATAACTGGTAATTCCCTCACCCCAAAGACTTTTGTCATGGAAATTCATCTTCAGCTATATAAACTAGTTTTTATTTTCACATGTTTTCCTCCAACCCCAACTCCAACACATAGATATCCACACGTGGACATACACACACCTGTTTACAGACAATACTGATGGCCTAGTACAGTATCTTGTGTTCCAGTACACTCACTTTTGCATTTAAGTAAAACAGATTTGTTTCCCCCATTAAATAAATGTATTTTCCAAAATTATTCTGCTACTGTTTCAAGGCACAGAGTCACAGGCATGTCTGAAGCCTCTGAATGGTTCCTGTTCTGTATCGGGTCAGAGCAACAAAGTTTGCTTAAAGTGTGAATCATAATCCATTTTGTAGGTCTTTGTACCCATGTTGTAAAGCATCAAAATTTTCCCCAATTCCTGTGGTAACATGTGCAGGTCTTAAGCAGGAACAGCATATATTGAGTCTAACATGTGTTTTGGAAGTAATATTAGCCATAAAGAAATAAGCTGAAAGCGTGTATTTTCTCTGGTTAACACAAAATGGATTACAGGTCTCCAAGGAGCAGTGCTGCTACTGGAGATTTAACATGTGTAGGACTCAGTACACGTTACCCTTATATTTCAAAGTGGGCAGCTCTTGCAGGACGGTGACAATGCAGGGACATGGCCTTCATGCAGCATTTGAGACGTTTTTCGGCCTTGCGCATGAATACCACAGATGGTGTGGGATGGTCTAACTGAAAAAAGTGTTCTCACATCTGTTGGTCTGCATGAAGGCCCCTGCTTGCATACACCCTTCCCCCTACCCCCCAGGGTACTCGAGCTGGCCTGTTCCTTCGAAAGCGATGAAGGCTTGACATGGGACTTGGTGGTGGTGGTGGTGGTGGGGGGGGGGGTTTGCAGGATAGTGCTGCTGGAACAATGGCCGGTGTGGGACCCAGGATTTTGGTTCTCATCTGCAGATCTGCTGGCTGAGGTTTGTCATTGCTGTCATTCTCGTGGCCCGCAGAGTGGTACACAAAGGGCCCCAGTGTTGGCGGGGTGGTGGCAGGGCAGCCAGGAGCTATCTCGTGAGTCTCCTCTCCTGTTGGTTTTGAAACGGGATCTCCCGCCCTGATACATGCCTTGCGATCGGCCTGCGGTGGGTGCAGAGCGATGCCTGTCCCTGGAACCTGTTTCATATCCTGTGTCCGAGACTCTAGCAGGTTCAAAGGTGGCCTCTGTGCAGCTGGATCTGAATGTTGAAGCTCAGCAAGGTCCGGTGTAGGGTTACTGCACTTCAGAGCCTTATAAGATGGATGTAATGCGCTTGAAATTACAGCACAGCGGTGGATTAATTTTATTGCATTCTACCGTCCACCTGTACTGCTTGTGTTATGAAAACACAGGGCTACCTTCTTGTTCACATCCTGGGCCAAAATCAGAAGTGAGCCCAGCTTACAGTGTGCAGTGCAACAAAGTCGCGATTCACTCGGGTCGTCCGGAATTCTCCTGCTGCTCAGCAGTGCTACAGCCCTCTTGCTTTGGGCATGACAATTTGGACAGAGCCTGGCGTCCTTCCCAGAACCATGCATCTTAATAACGGTGACATCATTCAGGCTGCGGACCCACTCCTGCTCAACACCCGCCTGTCTGCTAATAGACCGTTAAAGATCCATTCGGAAAACTAAAACACAATTTGTTCTCTGGATAATTGCTTTTAGCTATTGATTACGCTTATTTTTCCTTGCCATTTTCATTTCTTTCACTTCTTTAATAAAACAGACCCACGTTCTTAGGAATTTAAAGGGTAGAGTGGTACATTTTATAGGTGTCACAACAGGTATCTTTATTTGTGTTTTATTTCTTTATTATTTTTATTTATTTATTTAATGATTTTTTTTTGTAAACCAGACTTTAGGAATGCCACACCCAAACTCAGCCTTTAAGTTAAGAAGTGATCAGCGCATGGTAAGCCAAACGTATCTTACCCATTTGTAGCTTAGTTCATCCTGGAAATGTCCTGGTGTAACTTCCTCAAACTGAGGTAGCGAAGGTCTGCTGAGAACATAGGCCTGAAAAGTGGTGGGCAGGTTGCTAAGCAAAACAAGGCCTTGTATTTGCTCCCATGTGGAAAACGTTGGGTCACTGGGGTCAAACTGGCTTACAAATTCATCACCCTTGTCTTGAGTCACTTGTAATTTTCTTTGCCTCTGGAACGGGCTCGTATGAGTGCTGGTGATCTCAGAATATGGCGCTGTGCTCTGAGAACTTTTGAAACGTTTAGCTTTCTTGGACAATTTATCATTGCTGTTTGCTCTGGCAAAAGGTGAAGTGGTTGAGGTAATGACATCCTTTTAGTACTGCAGTGCTTGCGTCTCAGGTCTGTCTTCTCCTGTTGCACAGGCCCATTTGCCTCCTTTGCTATTTCCAAAACACAAAAAAAATTCTTCAACAGCAGCTTTGTTGTCTGCAGCTGTGGTGTAATTAGCTTGCTGGATTAGAACAGGTTTTAATTTGTGTCTTGGTGTCATTAGATTAAAACTGGGAATGTTGGGTTTTTTCCTGGAAGGGCTTGGTTTTAGCAAAACATGAAAATTCTAAAATTTCAACTTCAAGGTGTCTCTCAAAGAAATTATACTCTTAATAAAAATAAATGTAAGTTCATATATAGATATATAATGCCAAGACTTCATACAGTATATCAAGTACTGTAGTTTCTTTTTGTCATGAGGTCATGGTTATCAAAAAACAATCATAGATAAGTTTTACTCTGAGGAGTAGATAATGTAGTTTTTTTTTTTTTTTTTTTTAATGGGTCTGCCATAACCTCTTGGTTTGTCTGGTCACAAAACCCCAGCTGAGTTCTTTTCTTTCACTTTCTGTGAGAGCACACACAGAGAAAAGCACTTGATCTTCAAAGGCCCTGTTTTCTATAATCCTCATAGAGCATTTGTGAAAACCCTGGAGCACGGAATTCTGGGAGCTGGTCAGAATGGCAGGGAGGGGGGGTAAAAAGCAAAGAGAAACATAAGGTTAACAAGCCTCCCATTCTTCACTGCAGGGAGGTGGCGATGGCAGGCACTTGTCTGGTGCAATATGTCTGCCCCTAGAAGGAAGGAGACCTGTTCTCATCATCGCATGCCATTGTGCCACAGCTGCACAGAGGCCTCTTTGATTCTCAGGGAGTAGGATCTTATTAGGCGAACACTTTCCCGAATAAGTACTCATTTACACCGCTTAATGAGGGGTGGATGCTGGACAAGTTAATAAGGCAGTCAGTCATGAGACGGTGTTGGGGGGAGGCGTGGCTGGGAAAATTTAGGAGTTTTGGTGTAGGACTGGGTGTGTGTGAGGGGGTGAAAATGCCCACAGAGTGATGGTGAAAGGGATCGTGCAGAGTGGGCAGAGATGCAGAAACTCCCCTCTGTGTCTCAGCCTGACCACGTTACTGGGTAACTCCATGTTCTTTCCCAATCCTTCTGGGCTGTTTTCTCCTGCGTGCTATAGAGGAGCTGGTTGCGCTGCATTGTCTTTTCCCTTGTTTTTCAGGGGGCAAAGCTGACAGCACAGAAACAGAAGTCTCCCACCTCCCTTACAGTGTTCGATTTGAAGTGACCCCTCCCCCCTCACCGCCTCCAAAAGTTTTTTTATTTTTTTGGTCTTAGCCCACTGTGCCACCCTGTCACTAATTACAGGGTACGAAGAAAAAGAAAGTTAAGCCCTTGGCATTTTCAGCTTGCTATAATTGCTGCTGGCATAACTTGGCCAGCCAATTGCTTGATACATTCCTGTAGTGAGAAGTAAAGAACAAAAAACCCTGAGCTGAAGAGAGAGGAGAACGGCAGGGGTAAAAAGCTGAGATTACTACACATGAAATGACGGATTGTGCTGCTCACACAAGTCCTTCGTAGACAGACCCGTTTTAACAATGACCTGAGAACTGCCGCATTCCCATGGGATAAGATTACAATCACAAGTAACGTCTTAGTAAGAGAAAAGCAGCTCCACGAAGGCCTCCCCACACGTTTCCTCTCCACACATGCAGATATAAACACATGCAAAGTGTAATATATAAAGCTTTTTACTGAGCTGGTGCGTGACGGAGCTGGGCGACGAGGTGCTGATATGGTGCGTTTGATGAGATCCACCTGTAACGCTCGGCAGGGTGTTTCACTTATTATATTAACATTATATTAACGTTTCCACTGTAGCTTTGGAAAAGGCCATGTAAAATCATGTGCACCCAAGGCTGCATTCCACAAGGTCACGCCTTTTAGAAGTTCTGCTTTCCTCTCTTTTATCAATCAATGTACATGTCCTGTCTGTGTATGGTGGTGGTGGTGGTGGTGGTGGGGGGGCTGCATACCTCGAGCAAGAGTTTTGCTGATCTATGACTGCAATCATTTGTTGGATTGTGTGTGCTAACAGTGGGTTTATTGTTCATTGCAGCCACATCCAACGGGACCCTGGAGGGTCTGGAGAACAGGGAGGGGGGAGTGTGCAGTACCCGGTCCATGAAAATCATCATGAAAGTTGGCCAGGGTGAGTTACTGCCCTTTCCGGAAACTGCAGAGGCATCGGAGCCGTCGTGCCCGCCGCCGGCTGTTGCGTTAATGCTCATTACCATGCACGTATTTGAAAGTCCGTGTAGTGTATTTAATGGCTGTTACACCGCCTTCTGCATGTCAGCACGACATAACTATTTTGCTGCCATATACAGGCACTTTGCAACACCTTTTGTAAGCATTATGCAAATTGTGTAGACGTTAAATAAATTAACAGAAATGTTATGTAAACACATATATCCTCCAAGAACATGGAATAAATTTACATTTAATCCTAAAATCCCTGATAATTGCTGCTAGAATTATTACTATGGGATTAAAAGAGCAGTAAAATACAACATTGTAGTCTCAGAGTTGCAGTGTCAGGATTTATATCTCCTGAAGGACATATTTATCTGTTGCTGTAAACGTTAAAAATATGTAGTAATTTTATCTGTAGACCTTCTGCAATTTCTACAGAGTCAAAACTTTTAAAGCATTTCACATAAATTCCAGGTCCCATTTTTTATTTTTAAAATTGCATTATATTTACCATTGCATTATATAAACACAAATGTACAGAATTCCTTCAATGTTATAACATGAATGGTTAAATCTTGGGATGTAATCTGTAGCATAAAGTATGGTATGGTGAATGCTAAAAGAACCGATATAGGAATTTTCATTCATATGGCTGTGCTTTCATTTTTGACGGTGAGTCAGTGAGTTGTCAGAAGATTAGTCTGTCAAGGCCCGGTAATAATTCGCAATCCAGCCATTGACAAACCTTTAAATGAGACTATGTGAGTCATACAGGACTCTGTACTGCTGCATTGGTAAAGATGATACACAGCAGATAGAAAAGAACCAAGAGAAATGGTCACAGTGGTTTATGTGACACAGGATGCCAGACACAATGATATGAAGAGCGAATGTGGTGGAAAATGTATGTCTTTCTCCTCCATTTAACGATATGCTAGTCTCACATGCATCTGGGTGTCTAATGGCTTAGCTTGGCTCAATCTTTACAAGTGAGTGAAGAAAAGAAAATCCCTGGGTCATTGAGTCAGGGTCTACATATTTATATTGTGCTTAAATCTTTATTTCTCAAGTTAAGGTTGATTACAGTATAATGGATTACTTTAAATGTGTGTATGACTAGATTCTGTTCTGCAGTTTCTGTTCTGAGCCGTGAGATGAAGTAGTCTAATGTTTCAGCCGGCCTTTCAGAATGCTGTAAAAATATTTTTGCAGCAATACAAATCTACAGTGAAAAACTAAAATTATGACCAAATTATAACTTTAAGGGTGATGAAATTGGCTCACTGGCTATTAATGTCATCTGTATGTTTGTAGATTTTATTTCAAGCCTCAGTTGTATGTGTGAATTTTTTATGTTTTCCCTGTGGCAGCATTTGTTTTTGTTACAATGCAAAATGTGATATGCTGGTACCTTATCCAGGATGCACCCTGCCTTGCACTGTGTGTATCAAGGAATTGTCAGGAATTACCACCCAATATAAAATGGATACAGTTTGGTAAAATAACGATAAAACAACAGGTTATCTTATTAACTTAGTTAATAATCTTGTGACACTTGAGATGTGCTGTAATTCTAAACAGTAATAGGAGTTATTTCAGCACAAACACAAGTTATTGTTATGTTCTTTCACTGCATTTTAAGGATATATGAATCATTAGATGTTTTATATAATATAAATTAGTATTCATATAAACCAGAATTCACTGTTAACTCTTGCAAAATCACTGGTTGTATGTTTAATTATTGGCAACTGCGCCTGAAATTCTGGACAATTTTTGACAAACTGTTTATATACATGCATATAAGGATATACATATGCACATGCGTACACACACACACACACACACACACACACACTCAAATGAAAGTTGAAATGTTACTCATAAAAACACAATTAAATTGACACTTATGAAAGGTAGTATCTTATAAAATTCCGTTTTAAAACTAGATTCTTTTGTGCTCTGCTTTATTGTTGCGGCTGCATTCAAAATGCAACAGAGATGCACACATAAAGACTTATTACCGTGGACCACTTACTCGGCTTAGCTTTCATTGTAGACAAAATAGCAGTCCCTTCATTAAACCCAGCAGCCTCGTGAAGCTTAAAATGGAGACTTGGCAAGGTTAACAAGCCTTCAATTTCCTGCAGGTGGGGCACTTCCTGCCTGTAAACAACCAGAAGTTCTTTTTTAGGTGCTATGGCAAATAGTAGCTATAAAGAACACGTAATAAAAATAAACAATATGTTATAACTCAAATTATAGAGGATGTATGTGTTTTGCAGCCGCTTACGGTGGTAAGCCTTCTTAATTAAAGCAAGGTGTTATGGGGTGAAGGGAAATTTTTGGATCATTGTTTAAAATGTAAATTCAACAATAAACAACACAGAATTTTCAATGTCAGGAAACTAACATTTCACACAAAACACAAAAGCAGTGTGATGAAGGTATTTTGCATTCTTAAATTTTTCTTCTCTCATTTGGATTCTTAAGTTAGGATTCCTATATTTGTCTTTAAACATACTTTCAGTTCTTGAGTTCAGAAGGCATAAATAAACAAGTTTTGTATGGAACATAACATTAGTGTAAAATAATGAAAAACTAGGTGCAATATCACATGCATTTCAGTTATTTAATTTTCTTACATGTTCAAAATGTGATTGATAAAAACTTCACTGTGATGATTTATTACACACACACACACACACACACACACACACACACACACACACACACACACACACTCTATATACACAAAATAAACCTGGTGAAATACGTAATCAAACGAAACATATTCAAATTTTAACATTAAACAGCATTAGAACCTCATTTCTAAAGAGAGGCCACACAAAATGTTGAAATGTTTTGAAACACACAAAATTCTTTTTATTGATGTTTGTGTATATTCTAATATTACAGTGTCCCCATCAACTGCTTTATTCAAGTTTTCACAAATCTGTATTGCACTGAAACCTTCGAACTATATTGAAAGTATGAATGCCTCCATTGTTCCCAGCGAGTAGAAAAACTGCTAAAGATCAAACATGAAAATGCTTAATCCAAACCCTCTCTTCAGTGGAATGTCTGTTTGCAGGACATACAAATAACTTTAAGAGGTTCCAGCTTTTCCTCACAACTGAAGTGTTGAGACTCCATCCATGATGACATGTAACTACACAAACAGACATGCATAAGTACAAAAACAGCAAACAGCAACAGAAAAGACAAACTTTTAACTCATACATTAAATAAATGTTTTGACCTTTTAACTAGGCTGTTGCAAGATGTGCAGTTGTATAATCAGTGACTAAATCCAGTTAAATTAAACACGAACTTGTTTTATTTTCTAAATGCTGATAAACAACATCGTCTCTATGTGCCTCTGTGTGGTTCTGATTATTGTGGCTTTCTTATCTGCATCCATACCCTCTCATAAGATTGTTATCATTTTTTTTGTCATTGAGCTAAATCTAGTTTTGCTATGGGCCAAAACTTCTGCCAACGTTAATTTTATTTGCGCTTGGTTTCATGTTCTTCTTAACCATTCCATTTTCTGAAATATCTAGTGTAGTGGCTTGTCAGCAAAAATCACATTATTCTATTTGTTACGCCTTCTAAAAAAAGAAATCATTGAGGTTTACAGCCACTAACAGTGGTCTTTGCTAATTTTTATTCTTTTTATAATAGTATGCTTAAATTAGAGGCTTTGTGTCTTTGTTGGATATGGAGAAGACAATCAATGCAAGTGGATATTTACTGCTGTTTTTTTTTGGTGCTGGTATTAAATTTACATACTGTATTATTTAGAGGAACTGGAGATCCACAAAGTATGATGATTCTTTGATGTCATGCACCAAACAGCACTGTACTGATTCTGTTATTCCCATTATTCCAGACCCCAACACTGTGCTCCAGGACCCAGTGATTACCGATCAGCCCCGGAAGGACCCTGAAAATCCAGTTAGGATCTCGACAACCAGTCCTACCAAGAGCAGAGATAAGGAGTGGTCAGTCGTTCATGGCAATAGAGGTATGTTTGTCTTCTTTCTCTAAAAACGTTTGTTCTAAAATTCTAAATGAGTCCATGCCAAAGATCAAATAAGTCACTAATTGGATAGAAAATCAAAGAAAAAAAAGGTAAGTCTGTAATTGTGTACACGCACTGGGGAAAACAAATGTGTCTATAGCAGCTTCAGCTGTGTACAGAGTCTTATTTTGGAAAAGATACGGCTGGGGTAAGTAATCCGAAATAGCTGCTTCCTTTAACTGATTTTGAAGGGATGCTTGAAAGCCTGTATTTTCATTTTTATGTATGTTGTCTTCTGGATCCACCAGTCAGTTCAGCACAAGTTCAGAGTCCCCCTGTTTGTCATGATTCACTTAAGGATGAAATAATAATGAAGCAGATGCATTTTATTATTATTATTATTTTTTTATTAAATGTAATAAAACTTCCTGGTCACAGTTTTGTTGCTTCTGTTTTTGCAATTAAGATGAGTGGTAATCCAGATAGACACGCTCCTCGGATGCAGTAATGAAAAATTTAAGCCCACGGCTGCAGCACCGAGATAGGCCTGTAGATAAGATTATCAGGCGCTATTAAAACCCTTCAGGAAAATAAGGGTATTTCTGATGTCTGCATCCTGGACACATTCGAGTGTATGTCTTGTAGTTACTAGCGGGGCACTTTTTGTCAGGCTAAGCAGAAAATTTTTGAAGTTTATGAAGGTCTAGAAAGTCATATTTTCCTCCAAGCTCTGGGAGTGCTGGGGGACAAATAAAAATCAGATGTGAAAAAAGCAAGGGCCTCCTCTTCTCCCCTGGGCTCCTCCTCTTTTCCCCTGGCCTCCAGCCAAGGCTCCCGGAGTGCAGTTCTCCCTCACATCGGATGTTTCAGCAGTCGTTTTTCTTCTTGTTCGCCACGTTATGAGCTTTTTCGTACTGATGCTTTCGGAGGAACGGGGCACTGCCATAACGAGTGCTAAGGTAGCACTTAGGACTGGCTCCTTCCTACCTCGGGCCAGGACAGGAATGTAATAACAGCAGACACTTCATCATGCCTGTCTGCAGAGCACCATTGCTGACAGGCAGCCAAGCGCACGCAAAGTCTGCACAGTCAGGCACGCTGCCACAGAAAATATGCGTGGAAAATTGTTAATTGTTGCCAGCACGGCCAGTGTTTTTGTTTTATGGTCGCGGGCAGTCATTTCAGTGAGCTAACGAGAAAACGAGATTGTTTTGCAGTGTTTGCGGTGACATACGGACACAGCAGTGTACATGTGAGGAGGGCCCTTGTTCATCACTCGCCATGAGCGTGCAGCGAGCGGCTTTTTGCTGGGGAGATTGTGTTTAAATGGGAGATGTCAGCATCTGAGTGTGGAGTAATGACTGAGATGTCATAGTTGCAGAGATTTTCTCATTTCTATAAAGAAACATGGGCTTAACAAGTTTAACTTGCTGAAATATCTGTAAGAGTTCAAATATGCCCAAAAATTACTGTTGTAAAAATGAAATGTATATGTGTACATACATACGTGTGTGTGTGTGTGTTTGTGTGTGTTTATAAATATGGATACTGATTTTACCAGCACCAGATGACATTACATTTTTTTTTAAGATTTTCTGAGCGAGTTTGAGTACTGGTAAATTAAGATTTTATTTTTAATGACTACACATGGCTTCACTGATTTCCAAAAATTAAAAGAAAAATTTTGAAAAATCATAAATATGAGACAAGAAAAAAAATAGTTTTGTACTGAACTGATTAGAAACAGAACAGGAAGAAAAAACATTGTAGAATAGTTTTGTTTGGAAAGGCTATTGTGTATGTATGTTCTGTGCACCTCTTGAAATTACACAGAGATGACAGTGCAATGTTCCAACCTGGCTGAAGTGCAGGAAGGCAGTAGAGGACAAACACGTGACAGGGCCTAATGTGCCATGTCATGACCTCATCCCGCAGCTCATTAACCTGCGGGTCGTCCAACTTCATCAGCAATACGGCAAGAATAGTCAGCGCTCGCCGTTGCTGTGTACTCTTGTTTCGACAACTTAAAATGAGATGGAAACAGTTAAGCATCACTGCTTTTAACACATATTGCAATTTATAGTCTTGTAGACCGACAAGATCAATAATGTGTTACTCTCCATCTGTCTGATCGAGCTTTTGTTTCACTGTTTTGTTATTATTCCAATATTATTGCTTGTAAAAAGGTACTTTGTCAAGCTTTATTCTTGATATAATTACCTTTGGGGAGTATGGGATGCATATTCAGATAGCTTGCAGGGACACCTTAGTTTATAATTTGATGGTTAGCTGCCAAGTAATAAGCTATGTTGTTGTAATTATGGATGCCAGGGTATAGATGTGTACATAGACTACAGAGAGAGACCCCAAATGTGTATGCTAGTTTAATGTAAAGGGAATTAGCCTATTCATCTGACAAGGCCCTGCTGCTCTCTGTTTCCTCACAGAGCAGACAGCCAGCTATATACATTAACACAGCTTCTCCTGCCTGCTTCTCCTTTCATGCATGCTTAACATATGGCCCAGCGTACACAGTTTAATCTCCGCTAAGGATACATGTCAAGTAAAAATTAGGTACCACCTGACGAATGTTTGCCACATGTTCATGAATACCACACGCAGCTAAGTTTCCATTAGAAAAGACCTCAAACTAAGTTGATTTATCAAAGTAATGGCTGGGTTTCTCTTAACGTATAAATATTTTTTGCAACTGTGTGCCTGCAGGTGGAAAGCTAGCAAAGTTTCCAATCCATACAAAATTGAATTATTTAGTCTGTGTTCTTGTTTTGTGACAGTTAATGAGGGACACATGGCACATGGGTTCCCCTTATTCTCATGCCCTTTTTCTAAACAGATACCATCAACCAGGACAACAAACCGAACTCCGTTGAGGGAATATTTGGGTCCAAACCTGCTTTGTTTGCCGCTATCGGTGCGGGCTGTGTCATATTCCTCCTCATCATCATCGTCCTGATCATCCTGCTGATCAAGATCCGGAAGCGAGCGAGGAAGCACACGCAGCAGCGTGCCGCGGCCCTGTCGCTGAGCACGTTGGCCAGTCCCAAGTGCTCAGGTAACGCCGGCTCCGAGCCCAGTGACATTATCATCCCCTTACGGACTACAGAAAACAACTACTGCCCCCATTATGAGAAGGTGAGCGGTGACTACGGCCACCCTGTCTACATAGTCCAGGAGATGCCACCGCAGAGTCCAGCCAACATTTACTACAAGGTCTGAAGTCTGACAAAAAGGAATTTTTATAGAGTCTTGGTCTACATTTTTACTACCTAGAACTTCTTTGATGGATGTTGATGGACAGTTATGAAGCTTAAAGCCGTGAAGGTGAAGATTCTTTTAAATACAAAAATGGTATAGAAGATCTAGAGGGATAAAAGTAGTAAATATTTCAAGTTTTTCTATAGGCCAGAGAGGAGGGCATCTTCTTGCCCAGGTTGTTGCTAAAATATATCCTCCAAGTTTTTGCATTTGCTCTTCTCTGTATCTGGAAGGAAGAGGTTGGGATCGTGAGACCGTTAAACCTTTGAAACTGAGTAGCCTTTGTTGTTGCCCACATGGGAACTAGATGTATGAACAGGGTAGTTTGGAAGCGAGGAACCTCTGCAATACAAATGGGTTGTCTGAATCGGACTTCACAGCTGAAGCAAAGCCTTTGCGGGTCGTTCACAAAAACGAGCGCATCGCAACATCATAACTCTTTCTCACTGCTACATTTATGTTTATTATGTTTCAGTTCATGCATATGTCTGCAAATTTGCTCACGTTTTTGGTTTTGTTACCTTTTTTTATATATTTTATTCTCCATGCCGCCTCTGTACATATTTCAAAATGTTCTTGCTGATTCATATTTTGGGATCTGCCATTTGTGTGGTACAGACAGACGAACACATTTACGGCAGGCAGAGAAGTCCGGTGAAGTGTGTGCTCAGCTCATCCTTTGTGTGTGCATGTGTCCTGACAGGCGTGTGACTCAGGAAGCGATGGATGCGAGGTGTGCCACGTGCTCACCATTTCCTGGAATTCATTAATAAAATGTAAACTGCTCACTCTAGGCTGCTGGCTGATATTAATTAAAATAGCAACGATAAAACATTTTGACAGCTGAACACCCAAACACCAAAAAAGTCATTTCTCCTAAGTGACATTTTTTTTTTCTTCTATCTGAAATTTTATGTTGCCCTTGAGAATCACTCTTTCCAAGACTGGCTCATGGTCCTCTTCATGTGAAAGGATATTGGGATATTATGCACTTGACAGGACAAAAAACATGGACTCAGTTACACTTCTCGTGTTATTGGATATGTAGGGTTCTTAAGCGTTTGCTCGCGCACAGCCACGTTGAGCTGCTTTGCAGTTGCAGAAGGTTGAAAGCACGTTTAGTTGGTAACGTGCCTCTCTCTTCAGCTGCCTGAAGACCAGCCGGTGCGCATGAGAAGGAGGCCGCAGGGGCTTGTCCCATGTAGCCTCAGAGTGAGCACAGCTGGTAGGTTGCAGGAGATGCACAACACGTGCTAGGTGGAGCTGTATGAAACAGAAAATTAATGGAGGAAAAAAAAATAAAAAATGAGAATAGTTTTGAGAACTGGTTTGAGTTTAAATCATTCTTTTTTTCAGCTCCTCCATCAAATTCTTCCACTTTAGTGTCCACAAGGATTCAGCTCAGTACACAGTCATTAATGCACATAATATTTCCTTTTCATCCATTAAAAAATTATTCTTCAGCTACTGTCTGTCAGGCATCTGAACTCATTGGATTTATGTTACAATTGGAATGTGTAACATGTATAACAAATATTTAAAAATCAGTTATCTAATATTACTAAGAACTCTAGTAAATAAAATCTATTTAAATTATGCATATACCTACATATGTAAACAGCTGAAGTTTTTTTTTTTTTTTCTCATCAGTGTTTTTCACAGTGGTCAAATCAGCCATAAGGACTTTACGTGTAATTTTAAAACCTTGTCTTACATCTGACATAAAAAAAGAGAAGCACTAATGAACTTTTCTTTGTTAACACCTGTTCGGTTTCAGTGTGTCATCAACAACACCATCTGTTAGCTTCAGGGAAAATGACCGTTATTCAGTCCTGGTCCTCCGAGCTGCGTTTGCTGTTATTCTTAGCCATTCCTAAGAGTCAAACAGCTCTGCTGTCTCTTCTTATAATAAAGTGACTCGATTAAATTTTCAATCGGTCCCTCAGATTAAAAAGTAAGCAGGGTTGTGGCTGACTAACCACAAGGGCTTTTCCTGAGCTCAATGTTTGTATTCAATTTCAAACTCAAAAGTACACAGCAGTGAGGTTAGGTTGTGCTTTTCAATTTGAAGACAAAAAATAAATATGATTGTGTAGTGGGTTGCCACTAGGGTAAGCCACTTGAGTTGACTACAAAAAATAAGTTACTGCAGAGGCAAAATGATCTGGAAAAACTGGCAACGAATTGGAAGGAATTTAATTTTCAAATGTGCAAATTAATTTGATTTGTTAATATCTAGTAAGCACAAAGACGGTTTGTGTCACAGTGAATGAAAATTTTGCCGGTTATTCCGGCTACATTGAGTAACTTTTCATTCTTGGAAATTTTCGTTAAATACATAACATTTCTGTGTGTAATATGTGTTCTATTACAGATATGTGAATTATTCCACTTTCACGTTTATTTTCCTAATATATTATAATAATCAGACAAAATGGCTAGTACGAGAGTGGAAAAGTATATATATTTGTAATAATTATTCATATATTTTTGAATAATTCAAAATTCCTTATTTTTATTTAATATCTTGCATGTAATACACACAAAATACACACGTGACTAAACTCAACCCACCAGTCAGATTCAGCCATTGATCTGTTTAATGAAATACTAACAACATATTTTTGTTTAAATTTATAGATAGAAAATTGCATCGACACTTCATTTTATGTGTGAATGTTTGTGATTTCATTTAGCTTCTTATAATTTCTCATGTTTTACATAATTATTTTAATTTTTTAGCTAAAGGGCCTGCACTGTAATGTAATTTATTTACATTCTGACACCATACATTGAAATAATGTAAATATGTGAAAAATTAAAATTAAATTTATTAGAGCCCCATTTATGAAAAATATTAAATTAGGTTTTTTAAATACAGAATTTTGTAAATAGCTGTCTTTTATAAAAGACATTTTGTATAAACTTTGAATTATTTTCTTGACCGCGTTTTTGTTAATGAAAGATACAGATTTCTTAGAACGGGTCTATAAGTGCCAGGAGTTATTTTTAATTGCCATTAAAAATAATAATAAAGTGCACTGCTTTGAAGAGGTTCCGCATCCTTGTCCCGAACATCACAAATTCTGTTTTCATTGAACACAAGAGCAGATTGTTGCAATAGATGTCATACTGATGTGTGTGTGCGTGTGTGTGCGTGCGTGCGCGTGTGCGTGCATGTGTGTAAGTGTGTGTGCGTGTGTGCCATTTACCTGAGGTGCTTTTTATGAGCCTGTATATGATTTACAGTTTAATGCTGAATTTCACAGGATAAGTGACCAACCAGTGGAAATCACTCACTGCCCTTCACTTGTGACCAAATGAGTGCTCCCTTGCATTGCCTCCTGTTAGTTAGTCGTTACATAGTGAAGCACCAGCCTTTAATGTGGCAGGTTATTTTTAGCATAGCAAATTAACAACACTTCTGTCACTTGTGAAACATGGTGCAATATGAGTTCTGCAGGTCTCCTACCAAAATCAAGAAAAACATGGAACTGTAATCCTCAACCTGTACACACTACGAGAATATTACCATAACCTCTTGATGATTAACTTTATTTTTACCTGAGAAAGAGTCTTCCTTTGACAAGGTTCCTTTTAGAAGTTTCACATGGGACTCTTGCAGGGGGTAGTAATGAATGGAGCGTAATGAATGTGTCTCTTTCATCAAAAATCAACTACACAGTGTCACTGTTTTACAGACATCAGTCAGCATTGCTGTGAAACTCCCTTTCAGTAAGACATACTTTCACTTGTTTATATTTTGTTTAGGTATGTATACATAGACATGACTGGTTGCTCACTTTTTCTGGTGTTGTGGTAACGCGCTATATGTTATTCAGTTTTTGTTCATGTTAAAGATACAGTATTATGTTCAAGCACATTTATACAAGCCCAGTGAATCTGTGTTCCTTTGTATTCACTCCACAAAATCCTGTGCCTATATGTTACCTTTCACACTGCAGCTTTTACCCAGCTCCACATACCCAGTTACTATGGAATGGTAATTCCATGGTCCAACTTTGAAAACGTGATATTGCATATTGATGAATAAACTTTTTTCCTATGGAATCCTGTGGTTTATAGACTCATTTATT
>JABJVR010047189.1:10629-28654 GCA_025773905.1 Chitala chitala | reverse complement strand
TGAGTGCGTGTCTCTGTGGGAGTGGTGTGAGTGTGTGTCTCTGTCGGAGTATTGTGAGTGTGTGTCTCTGTAGGAGTGTTGTGAGTATGTGTCTCTGTGGGAGTGGTGTGAGTGCGTGTCTCTGTGGGAGTGGTGTGAGTGCGTGTCTCTGTAGGAGTGTTGTGACTGTGTGTCTCTGTAGGAGTATTGTGAGTGTGTGTCTCTGTGGGAGTGTTGTGAGTGTGTGTCTCTGTGGGAGTGTTGTGAGTGTGTGTCTCTGTGGGAGTAGTGTGAGTGTGTGTCTCTGTGGGAGTATTGTGAGTGTGTGTCTCTAGGATTATTGTCAGTTTCTAATTTGTCTTCCTCTTCCGTAGGCTGGGGATGGAGCATGACGGACAGGGCAACCGATGTGGTGATGAGACGGCGATGGGCAGCGTAATGGCCCCGCTGGTGCAAGCCGCTTTCCACCGTTATCACTGGTCCATGTGCAGTGGTCAGGAGCTCAGGAGATACATACAGTGAGTCTTACTGTATCACCTCAATCATGTGTTGACTTTGCTTCACTCTGACAGATAGCTACCAAAAGTTATGAACAAATGCATGCAATAACTTTTATTATCAAAAAACTGCACTGAATCTGTGTCATCTGTCTACATGAAACAATGTGTTTCAAGTAGCGTTTCCTCTGCATCTAAATATTCTGTTTAATCAGTAGCTACGCAAGATTGGAAAAAAATTAAATGTGCCATTTTATATATAATATAATGGATCTTGTGTTTTATAGTGATAGTAGTTAAAGATGTAAAATCAACCATTTCTGCATGCCAGAGTGACTTGCGTTTCTTTAATGTTTTTGGTGACGTTGTTTTCAAGTAGTGACTTGTTTGATGTGTAGCTCCTATGACTGCCTGCTGGATGACCCTTTTAAGCACGACTGGCCCCAGCTTCCGGAGCTTCCTGGAATCAATTATTCGATGGATGAGCAGTGTCGATTCGATTTCGGAGTGGGGTACAAAATCTGCACATCTGTAAGTGGTATCGGTTACGGAGAGTGCACTGGACATTACAAAAACTTTATTGTATTTGACATTGCAGTAGCGACATTGTAACTCATCAGTTAACTGTTACTGATGGTTAGTAGAGGCGTAGTCCGTCCACCCGTATGTTACCCAACCGCTTGTTATGGAGCCAAAGAATTTGTGCTTTAATTCTGACATTTAACTTTGGGCCTGTAAAACTGGCTCAGTGCCTTTCAGCATGTCTCATTTTGTCTGGTTTTCAAATAACAGCAACCTTTACTCTGTTGATTAGAGCAGACCTTTTCTCTTTTCTTGTATATTTTAATAGGCCTTGACTCTGAATTGAAAATATACACTGATAAGTTTTTTTTTTCTTTTTTCCCTCAGTTCCGTACATTTGACCCATGCAAGCAGCTGTGGTGCAGTCACCCTGACAACCCATATTTCTGCAAGACGAAAAAAGGGCCGCCACTGGACGGAACTGAGTGTGCCACCGGGAAGGTCAAAATCTGCACTATTTGTCCTTACTAACTTACTGTACTGACATGATTTTATCACAAGTGACTAATGGCAGTACCGTACCTTCAGATTATTTTATACCTTTCTGCAGGGTGTACTATGTGTTGTTAGTTTCTGTTCAGTTCTCCGTTATTTGTGTACACACCTGGTTCTGTGTGCCCTAACTGTTTTGGTGACCTCTGCAGTGGTGCTACAAAGGTCATTGCATGTGGAAAAACGCCAACCAGGTGAAGCAGGACGGCTCATGGGGAGCGTGGACCAAGTTCGGCTCGTGTTCCAGAAGCTGTGGGACTGGTGTTAGGTTCAGAACCCGGCAGTGCAATAACCCCATGTAAGACCTCACAAACCCCAGTGTACCGCAGTTACAGTGCCTGACATGTTGCATCTCAACACCAGTGCCAGGAAAGTGTCAGTGAGAGATGTTAGTATATAATTAATGTAAGAGGGAAAGGAGAACAAACACATTAATTTCAGTTCAGTTCAGTTCATTTTTATATAGTGGCTTTCATGACAAGTTGCCCTGAAGTACGAACCCGATTCCAAAAAAGTTGGGACACTGTACAAATTGTGAATAAAATCCGAATGCAATGATGTGGAAGTTCCAAATTTCAATATTTTATTCAGTATAGAGCATAGATGACATGTCAAATGTTTAAACTGAGAAAATGTACTTTACAGGAATTAATTACAGTTTATAGACCCATAAGTATTCATATCCCATAAAAAAAGCTTACAATAAATGACTTTTATCAGAAAAGTAATTGATATGTTTTACAGTAGAGTACTATGTCTATGAAGATTCTCAGTCGAGTAAGGTAGTATGAAAGCACTGAAATGTTATACATAGAATGTATTTTTGAAATGAAGATCTCTGTTTTCTTATTTTCTATATGTGTGGCACTCAGGCCCTCTAACGGAGGCGAGGACTGTTCAGGTGTGAACTACGAGTTCCAGCTGTGTAACACGGATGACTGCCCCAAGCACTTTGAGGACTTCCGTGCCCAGCAGTGTCAGCAGCGGAATCCACACTTCGAGTTCCAGAACGCCAAACACCACTGGCTGTCTTACGAGCACCCGGACCGTGAGTGTGCGCGTGTCTCACGTGTTGGTCCCCACAGGAACCGGTGTCGTGTGCCTGTTCACTCAGGATGTGTTAAGATGATCACACATCAGGCTGTTTGGAGGGCTCTGGATGGAAAATGTGCAGTTTTGGCGTCAGCATGATGTGTTTAATTATGCAGCCAAATTATCAACATTCTTTTTTTTAAGTTCTTTACTTAGCTCAGGCATTTTTTGTATTGTGTTTCCCTGGCATCAGGATAAGAGAAATTTTGCAGCTACTTTGTTGTGTAATTATTATTATTATTATTATTATTATTATTATTTCATTTTATTTTTTTTATAATATTGTGTGGATAGTTTTTTGACAGCATCTGTCATAACATAACTCATCATCCCTGATTTGAGTTGATGTCTTATTAAGCAGTTAATATCTGAGATTTCTTTGTTACCACGTGTCATTTTTATCTAAATAAATAGATATTTCAGTGATGTCATGAAGAATAAGGACCTTAACCAGGAGCAATATAGTGGGGATTTTTCAACACATGACTGGCAACCTTTAATGTATAGAAATGCTGTTTTCTAATCGATAGAACATACTTTAGATTAGTTGAACAATATGGAAATACATGTACTGGCAAAATTTGTACATGTACTGTACAAGTGCTGTTGTTACTGTTTTATTTTGTCATTTCTGAAGCAATTTATTTTACATTTCAGCAAATAAAAGATGCCACTTGTACTGCCAATCAAAGGAAACGAATGCAGTGGCTTACATGAAGCAGTTGGTGCATGATGGGACACGGTGCTCTTACAAAGACCCGTACAGCGTCTGTGTGCGGGGCGAGTGTGTGGTAAGGACACGTGGCTCAGCTGCCGTCTCACAGCAAAGTATCCCAAATGCTCAATTTTAATGACAAAGACAATTATGTACCTGACAGGTAAAGATTCATTATCTGTGTAAAATGTTTGTTCGCTCAAATCAAAAATAAATTTAAACCCTACTATAAATGAGCATTCTAGTGTAAATAACATTTTAAAAGCAGACGTATAACGTATCGCAGTGTCATTTTTTACCATTTTTGTTTTTTGTTCTCAGAAAGTGGGCTGTGACAGGGAGATTGGTTCCCACAAAGTGGAGGACAAGTGTGGAGTGTGTGGTGGGGACAACTCTCACTGCAGGACCGTCAAGGGAACCTTTACACGTACTCCCAAGAAATCAGGTACGCTCTCTGTACCACTTTGTTTAAAAAATGTGCCTTTAAATCACTATGTTCTTCCCTCAGTTGCACTGTTAAGTAGAGTGAAATCTTGGCTATAATGCACTGTGCATGTGTACCATTTCCTGCATTGCATATAAAGGGGTTGAGTTAAAATTCACTTAGTTACAATTTGAGGTTGTACAAGTTGTTGTTCAACCAGGAAGTGCATATACTGCATCCATAAAATACAAGGTAACACATTATGCTGAAAAAACGTGGAAAAGGGAGATGTTTGTTAGAAGGGTATTGAAATTAAACTGAGATATAAATTCAAATTATTAAAAAACTATTTCTCCAAGGCATTTTAATGCAATGAAATGTTTACATTTTTTGTGATTTGATGATTCAGCTCACGACATGTAAACAACTTGGCAAATTTATTTGTCCAATTTGTGATGAACTTATGTGTGCGCTTACACTTAAAAAACTGCATTATATCATAGATTTTCACTACTTTTCTATGGTTTTTATCAATTATAAATGGTATGGTCAAGGTGTGCACTGCAGGTCAGAAAGGTTTAATAAAGAAAAAAGCATTTAATCAAAAATGGAATGCACTGTAGATATTAGCCTACTGTCACTGTGATATATACAGAAACTTGATTCAGTTTTAATTCTGAGATGTGTAATATGACAATACTTTTCTGTGAATATTTCTGCAAGTCTTTTGTATGTTATTTATCACTGCTTGTTATATTATTATTGTATATGTGTGAAAGCCATGTCACTGTCGTATCCAAGCATTACAGGTGCCTAACCTCTTGAGTGCAGTTTTGGCAAAAATGTCTTGAATCCATTTGTTTGCATAACATGTGGTTTCTTCTATTCAAAGGTACTTAAAGTGTGTACGGTCGATAATTTCAGCGTGTTATCACCTGTTGAAAAGGTGTTGCATTCTAGCCAGACACAAGCAGTTTTCTGTAATGCTGACAGCTGTTTGGCATAAAGAAGAGAACATGTGGGGAGATTTCCTTTTGGCAAGTGACTGTAACCTAATACTAACCCCCTCTCCCCCAAGATCCCCCCAGCCCCAGAGAGTTTGAATGAGAATGAACTAACAAACAGAATGAATGATGAATGAATATTGCCTACAAGGCTGGACTCATGGAAGCAGACACAGACCATGGTACTGTTGAAATCGCTTCAGTTTCATCTGAAATGCTTACCTTTTTTAACAGGAAAACGGTTAAGCAAGAGATGCCAAAAAGAAATCCCTTTGTTGGAAAACAAAACCTGCAAGTATCCAGTGTCCTACGACACACATTTTACTGCTTCAGTGTTTTCTGTTTCATTGACTATTAGCTCTGTGAATTTGTGGAATAAAAAGCAAAACTTTTATTCCCTGCTGCAGAATTAATAGCACTGAAATAACAAAATTTCTCAATGTCACCCAAACAGTTTTGTGTAATTTGTAACGTAGATGTTCGCTATACATATTCATTCATTTGAGAGGGTCTATCTACTGTGACAAACAGGGTTGAAATAAACAGTTTTATATTAGAACCTTTCAGATAAGATAGACTGACTCAGACTGCATGTTACGGAACACGACACTACTAAGAAGCACAGATTTTTCATGATTTTTGGACTTTTATGTAGACCTCTTACAAAAGGCTACCACGTGTTTATATACCATAAATTAGTGGGCATAGTGTTGTAGTCCTCCTTTATAAAATGTAGCCTACCTGTATTGTGGTAAAGCAATTAATTTTAACGTTCTTCTTTAATATCTTTATTGGCGCTGTATACTCTCCCAAAGACATTAATGAATATCTACAACAGTTGTCTTTGCCAGTAGTTTTTTAAACGTTTACACAAACGTTTATATGGACAAAGTCTCGAAAGTCAAACAGTAAAGATAAGTAATAATAAATACAAAGAATGTGTGAACCTTACAGTAAAACCCAAACTTTTTTACCCATGGTTTGGGGAATTGGGGGGCCAGTTTCTTAGCTCATGCTCCTCTTTTCGTCCTCCTCCCATCTACTCTGTAAACTGGGTTTCAAACTATAATTGTCACACCAGAAGAATTGTGGCACAACGCGATATCTTACAGGGAAATTTAACATTAACATTAGCTCTGACATTACCTTATCTTGTGGTGGCTCTGTATACATACCAAACATGTCCTTACATAACAGCATTGGTTCCAGAATGTTGTTTTCTTTTCTTTTTTTTTTTATATAAAAATTACATTGTGTTGGGTGACACAGGAAATTTGGAAAACTAATGAAGTTAGTGCTTTATTTTTGAAAAAAATATAGTCAGGTACAAATAACAAGAGGCAGTTTAAACATGAATAACTAAATAAAAACAATAATTTGTAACCAGACTTTTTGAGAATAATTTCTTGAGTTTCTAAATATTTTAATAGACACATTTGTGTTCTGGAAATTTACTCTTTTTTTCAAATAAGCATACAATGTTCCACTGCACAGTCAATATGCAGAAAATGTACTTTAGTGGTATGACAGTTGCCAAAAAAATGAAACAATTTCACAACCATTTCCTGTTGAGCTAACTTCGTCTACTTGCACAACTGTTACACAAATGTTGTGCAAATTATGTATTTACATTCCACAGAGACTGTAATTTCCTTCAAATGAAGGTCAGCCAACATTGTACAGATATTGAAAATGGCTTTTATTATCCTTGCTTTCTTCCCTGTTTGAGCATACAGTGTACTGTAGTGTAAACAGTGAGCTCCTTGGCTCAGCCCTGCAGAAGCCCAGATCAAGTCATTTCATACATAACCTAATACTGGGAGAGTAGAAATGATATTTATGAATTGTAGTTCCTTCCTGATTTGGCATTTCTCAGGACTAGGTATGGTGCATTACCTATGTGGTGGAGAACCTTTAAGGTTAATCTCAAAAACTTTAGGTAAAAAGTACAGTGAAATCAGGTCTGTTAAAAGATCTGACCAGACTGGCTTCTGGTGGCTGTGTGCCAGTGCAAATGAAACCGTAAACAAGTCGCTGTACTGCTGTGTTTTGTAGCGTGTAACATGGCTTGACCTGGAGCACTGCATAACACAATGCTGCACCTCACAAATAATCAGAGTCAGATTCGTGACTCGGTAACGTACAGAGCAGTAGTCAATGAAAAAGACGGCACCTTTCAAACAGTGACAAAAATAACGAATAATTTCATTCAAAGGGAAGACAAGAGGAGCGTTCTCGTTGCCTAAAGGAGCTCGATATGTGTTTCTCAATGAGAGCGAAGATTATAAAACATTTTTTGGTGAGTCTGACCAGGTGTGCAGAAACGTGGACATCCATGGAATAGTGAAGGTGGTGTTTCTGCAGTGTGTCTGCTGTGTGCCTCTGCAAAAACAGGCAAAAGGACAGAACATATGCTTCACACAATTCAGCTCTCTCATTTCCTGGTGCTGTTTGAGCACTAGAACTGATAATTTGGGATTAAAATATGAGATGCTGTCATACAGGCTAATCTGTAACGCTTTGTTTCCATTAAGTTAATGAGAGCAATAAGTGTGAAGTATGAAGTTTAATTGACTTTTGTCAGTTTTTGCAAAGTAACTTTTATGTGCAGGTTGGCATGACCTCACACAATGAAAGTTACCGTAGACGTTAGATGTGCTGTCAACTCCCAGTGCAAAGCTGACGCCTTCTAGCCAGAGAGATGTCCACTTCTGCAGGAAATAAAAGATGTTTCTGTCTCACTAACCACCTCTGTTGTCTTTCTGAATCTTCGCTTCTGCTGCTTACACAAAATAAACTCAAAGGCTACCTTAAGATGTTTCTCATTCCGCCTGGGGCTAGACATGTGATCATTCAAGAACATGAGGTCTGCTCTCACATTCTTGGTAAGTGCCTGATTCTCTGACCTTCATACTTTAAGACTTAAAGAAAGAGTGTTAAATGTGAAAAGAGCGTTTCTTAAAGTTAAAAAAAGATATGGAGCTAAGACAATATATTACATTAGAATATGTAATCATATATAATTTGTTTATATTAGTATTTATAGCTGAGAATCTATGTTAATGGTGTACATCTTAAATACCTCTTAACTGAGTATTTTAGCATTATTTTTGGTATTTAAGATATTAAATTGTAGCAATCAAGTCACACACTAAATAACAGCATGTTTAAATGACACTGTTAAATGTCCCTCGGTCATGTTTTCTGGATAGTGCTGTTACGTTCAACAACATAAAAATGTTTAATCCTTATTTAGCTGTAAATTCTAAAAATATCAACTGAACAAAGCATCACTTTGCATTACTCACATCATTACACTGAGGTGTGCTTGTGCACTGTGTATTTGAAATGCTGCATTAATTTTTCCTGATTCTTAAGACAAGTATAGTTATATTTCACTAATGAAAGTTGTAAATGATTGCTAATTTTACTTGACAATGAAATGAATATCATATAGACAAATTCAAAATTTAAAGTATAATTTCCTTGATTTACCCATGAATGCAACAAGCATAAAAAAGTAGGTATTAAAATTATTGATGGCATTGCTTAGTATGTATATTTTTTAAATAAGAAAGGAAAGCACAGTATATTACAGTGGTGTTGATGTGCAGCTCTTGTTCTTGTTTAATAAATAAATAATAATATAATCTGTCAAATTATATTCAACACCTCACTGGAATGTTGGTTCTAATAATCAGTGATTGTGGGATTTAAAACCGTCAAGCTTCACGGTACATAGTTACTGCTTCTGCTCTCTATTAGATTTGTAGAAGATCTTCTAATACAGTAGTGAGAATACTTAAGGCCGCATATATACTCAAAAATGTCCCAAATGCATTACTTACGTCATATTTGAAATGGCATTAGTAATAATGCAGGACACATGTGAGTATATTTGCATTGATCATTTGTGATCCTACCTTGCCTTTTGCAAAGATCGTATATTGAGCCGTGGCTATCAATACAGTGGAAAAACCTCGTGAATATTCATCTCCAAATTAGTATCCTGTTGTACAGTCACATTTAGTGGAAATAAACACAAAAGAAGAGAACAGTCTGGAAAAGTTTTAAATCAGGACATATAATAGACTTCTTTTTGCATCAGTTTATTAGACAATGCTTCTTGCTGTTACTCCACATTGTGTTGCTTACAGTCTGTTTATAGTCTTGTATAGCTTTGCAGTTTAGGATTTGGTGGTTTCCACAAAATGTGCATTTAACATACAAAAAAAAATCTAACAAATGATCTGATGTCTGCTTTTTTTGGCAATTTAATGATCACATGCAGAGGCAGTCCTTTAAAAGCCTTTAATTGCAGCTATCAAGAACCAAGCGACAGGACACTATATCCTCAATGGGAAAGGAGAAGAGCCAAAGTCAAAGAGCTTCATTGATCTGGGAGTGGAGTGGAATTACATCATGGATAACGGAGTGGAGACCTTACACACGGACGGGCCTCTTCACGATGCTGTGGTGGTGCTGGTGAATACTCATCATTTACTTATCCACATTCTCGTCTTAGTGGGTGAATGAATAGATGGATGGATTTGGATGCATATTATGACTGCTGTGGTTTCCTGGTTACATATTTATTCACATATACTCAGCTTTTTGCGATGTCGCAGCTGCAGCAGACTGTAGTATACATTTCATCCATTTCTCTTATGCTGACATTTTTACCTTCAGAGAACGAAAAACTTTTTCAGAAATGTAAAATTTGCTTCCTTCTGTAAGATTATACCTCAAGACAATGAGACAAGGTCTACCCTGATGTATAAATACATCATACATGAGGACTCGGTTCCCATCAACAACAACAACGTCATTCAGGATGACGTCTATGAATGGGCGCTGAAGAGCTGGTCTCCTTGCTCCAGACCCTGTGCTGGAGGTAACCTTCTGTAACCCATGAAGACCTGTCATTCCTGCAGAGATGCATAGAACTCCATGTTGTCTGATGAAGTAAGACCCAAACTATATATAACTTTGGCTTGCAGGGTTTCAGTACACTAAGTACGGCTGTAGGAAGAAGGGCGACAGTAAGATGGTGCACCGAGGCTTCTGTGATGTGAGCAAGAAGCCTAAACCGATCCGGCGCATGTGCAACCTTCAGGAGTGCACTCAGCCGCAGTGAGTACACACTGAACGCCACGGAAATGTGATGCTTCATGCCTAACATGTCCTAAAGTATTCGTGCTTAATATAGTCCTATTACCACGTGTTAATTGCAGCACACATTTTACCTGCATGAATCATCCTGGTTTTGCAATACGTTGTCCCAGTCAGCCCTTCAGTGTATATTGATGCGTGTTGTGTACGTCTCAGGTGTCCACCAGCTTGATTAAGCAGGGACTATGGAGAGCTTGGTGACTGCCGTTTTCAGATTGCAGACTCAGAAACTTTCAACAACAGTAGTTAGCTCACGTGGTCGGTGTTCACTGTGTGCTTCGTCATGTTCAGCGCGTGCTGTTCTAGTACAGTGTGAAATGCACAGTATCCCCATCTGGGGTTCTACTAGAACAGCACGCACTGAACATGACGAGCACAGTACTCTATCATTGCATCACATATACTCAGCTTTTTGGCGATGTGAAACAAACACATTATTAAATACATTATATATATATATATAATCCTCTTGAGGGTTCTGTGCAGTAGTATTCTTGGAATGGTGGAGTCAATGCAGAACAGCAGCAGGGACATAATCATGCGAATCTAGTTTTTCCTGCTAGAGTGTACTCTGCACTGCTGTGTTACCCTGCCTTGCTCAGTTTCTCTGGACGGAGAGTTGATGTTAACTCCTCTCTGACCTTGCGCCCTGGCTCCCCCTTGCCGTAGCATTTGTGTTGTACCTCGTCAATCAATGCTGAGCTACTAGTTGTTTGGCGGTGAGTGTTGCCCCGACCGGGATGTGAACCCAGGTCCCCTGCATGAAAGTCAGTTGACTTACCCACTGAGCTACCCAGCCGCTATATATACCAGAATAGTTGTCTGGTCTGTTAAAGATGCAACGATTGTCTGTTTCTAGTATATTGATTGTCTGTTTTTTTTTTTTTTTTTTTTGATTGTCTGTTTCTATATATAATGCATGCAGTTTTGGCATAAATCTATACAGACATCAATTCAATAACAGATTACAAAGCTCAAATATCATGTAAGAAATCTGTCACTGGAACTGGAAACAGACAATCGTTGCATCTTTAACACACCAGACAACTATTCCGGTGCCATCTACACTGCTTCAGAAGTTTTGGCAGGAAATACTTCACAGAATGGCTGATAGTCTGGCTGTTTCATGAAAAATGTATATAGGGGCTTCATCCTATAACAGCCACCCATTCCGTGGTGCCCGGGCCTTGGAAAGCACTGGGTGCTGCTACATCATTCAGTCACTGAACTGGAATCACGCACTAGCATTTTGTCACCGATAGAGCTACACAGAAATGCTGCACTATTCCAACATCGGTTTTTTCAGCAAGTTCCAGCACTGAGCACCAGTGTTATACAGATGTAAATTTAATAAGATGTGTCATAATTGACAGATTTTATAGCAGTGAGGGGAACTGACTTTGTGGGGAGGACATGCGACTCTGAGATTATGGCATGGGCAGGCTCTGTTTCTCATGCCGCTTCTACTGACCACTGAATTCTAATGTGTTTCGTAATGTGTGTAAGTGCAGATCAGTCACTTTTGTACACGCCTTTTTTTACCTGCCCCTCATGCACACCCCCAGATGGATAACGGAGGAGTGGGAGCACTGCACCAAAACCTGCGGCAGCCTGGGCTACCAGATCCGCACTGTGCGCTGCATGCAGCTCCTGTATGAGGGCACCAATCGCTCCATCCACAGCAAGTACTGCACCGGGGAGAAGCCGGAGAGCAGGAGGCCCTGCAACAGGCTCCCCTGTCCTGCTCAGTGGAGGCCCGGCAGCTGGTCAGAGGTGCCCTTGCTTACCACCCCAGCAGAGGGCGCTGCTTCGCCCTCATCCCTGACATGCACTCTGGAGTCTGGTGCATTTTTAGAATTAGTTGTGTTCCCTAGCGTAAGAACACGTGACAGTATGTTTCATTCCAGCAGCTGGAAACAATGATATTTACGGAATATAAATTTTAAGGAAAACAAGGAGTTTAGTGTTACCATATTAAAACCACATTATGTTAATTCATTTTGTGGTTTTGGTCCATTGTAGCACTCGGGTGTGCCTTGTTATGCACAAGGGTAATTTTCTCAGATGGGCTTTGCTAATCCAGACCTTGGACCAGACTGCAGTGAACACATTTAAGGCTCGTGTATTTCATGCTTAACACATGGAAAAGATGCCTTTCTCATTTGGGAAAGACAACTTTGGTGGACTGAAGTCCCTTTATACCTGGAGTCAGTTGGTGCTGAAAGCATTAATTGGCAGAGCTTGTGTGTGGAGAGACAGTGGCATTGTGGCCTGAGATTGAGTAAGTGTGCTGTCTTTGGGACACAAGCTTGGCTAAAAGCCTAGGAGGTTCTGAGTTCTGTGGGTGCCTGAGTCCCCCACTTTGACACACTGGTGAGAGGGGGGATGGGGGCACGGCCAAAGGACGGAGCTTGGTCCTCGAAGCCGGACCAGTTTAGGTTTGTGTAAGGTTTTTCCCCTAGTGAAGAGAGACAATAAAGTGTATCCATGTAATTATTACATAGTTGGGGAAATAATCAAATCAAACCCAAGTGTCCCACATGGACAGGAAGAATTCTGACTGAACCTGCAATACAGATGAATGCCTTATGTCAACAGTTGTAAGAATCAGAATCAGAAACATCTATTGCCATGTAAGTGAAGGTGATTCACATTACTAGGAAATTGCTGCAGTACTTGGTGCATACATAGAGCAACACAGAACAAACAATTGGTACAATACAATAAATAAATAAAGAATAAAGAATAGAATAAATAAACTGTAAAATATGCAAGAAAAGTTAGTGTTCAGTTCGAGTAGGGGGATGAAACAATTCCAGGTTGTTATTAAGGAGTCTGACAGCAGAGGGGAAGAAACTGTACTTGTGGCGTGAGGTTCTGGTCCGAAAGGACCTTAGCCTTCTACCGGAGGGGAGTGGCTCAAAAACTCCATGTCCAGAGTGGGAAGGGTCAGCTATGATCCGGCCTGCACGCCTCAGTGTCCTGCAGGTGTACAGGTCCTGGAGAGAAAGAAGGCTTCAAAAAGTGTACAATAAGTACACTTATAAATAAGTAAGTGTACAATATGTGATAGACAAAACCTTTAACAATTTTTTTAACGACATGGCACTCTTACTCCTTACTTGTGTGTAATGTGCACTCGTACTTCATACTTGTGTTTTATGTTCACTCTCAATGTCATAAGGCAATCTGAGTGCTGAGCTGAATCATAACGTTGTATTGAAAGCACCAAAATCTGAATAACTGTTCTTTTGTTTTGTCCTTTTCAACAGCATTGCCTAGGAACCTAATTAGATTACTGTAACTACCCTAAACGTCCCTAAGGGACATGCAGTCTACAATCAAAGTCAGCGAAGCTGAAATAAACATTTTGAGTGCAGTGTAGCACTGATGAACTGCAACGCTACATCATGCTGAAGTAACGTGTGTTTGTTAGTATTGATGGAGCTATTATGTAAGCTCCATGACAGCTCAATAGGCAACATTATCACCTCACATGTTCTGGCTTGTTGGTTTGAAACTGGCTGTCACTCGTGTGTGTGTGTGTGCGTGCGTGCGTATAATGGGGTGGCTGTCTTGGGTAGACTCCAAGCCACCTGCAACCCTGTACAGGATAACTGTTCAGAAGATAGATGATGTTAAGATATTGAAAATAAATACTAAACCTTTATTTGTATGTACTAGTATTCTAAACTGAGCTGCATTCCACTTCCAGAGTTTCATTAAAGAGAAAAACCTGAATTTATTGCTAATGGATGGATAAATAATATGAATGTTTGCATGTCTGCCAATGCATGTTCTGTATTACCCACAGTGCTCAGTGACATGTGGGGAGGGCGTGCAGCGGCGTTTGGTGACTTGCCGGATTGGAGATCAGTGCGTTGGGGACAGGCCAGAGGCCATCAGACCGTGTAAACTAGACCCGTGTCATGGTATGTCACCCTGTCTGTGCTGGGAGCTCAGGTGTAACTGGTGGCCTTATAACTGACTTGGGTCATTTCCACTCTGAATATTTACATACTGTTTCTAACTGAGGTAGATTAGCATACGTTCAATTTTCAACCTTATCGTAGTCACTTTTTGACATATTGTAAAAAAGTGACTACGATAAGGTTTGAAGCTTTTTCACAACTGTTTTCTTTCTCTTTCATCATTTTTTTTTTTTTTACATCAGATTGACGCAATTTAACTAAAATAAACCAGAAGCAGCAAAGTAGTAGACAGAGAGGGTTGAAATGAAACTGTGTTAACCTGAAAAGTGTCAGAATATGGCAGTTACAGAGAAGTGCACAACAGACTGTAACTAAGAACCATGCATTATGCTGCACGAACAAAACATGGAAGTACAAAACAAACTGCAAAAATAGTTTGGCTTATCAGGTCTGAGGCTTTTTTTTTAGAAATGCAATTACAGTAACAAGTGCAATTGAAATTAAGGTTTTGAGTGATAAAAAAATTATTTGGCCTGTTTATGAGTTAACAACAAACTTGTCTAAAGAGGCCTTACACATCTTTTCATATTAGAAAAATTAACATGCAGAAATAGCATATGCATTAATTTATTTTCTTTTGCGTATGTACTTATTTCCTAGAAGAACCATGTGCAGGAGATAAGTCCATATTCTGCCAAATGGAGGTTCTGGTTCGGTATTGCTCGATCGCAGGCTACAACAAGCTGTGCTGTGAGTCCTGCAGCAAGCGCAGCGACCTCACCCCATTCCTGTCTGAAGCAGCTGAGGTGGAGGAAGAAGTCCAGTTTGGTACCGCTCACTCCTCCAGGCTCCTGGAAACCCTGTCGTCTTCCATGGAGCCTCATGGACCCAGTGGCCTTTTGGAAAGGCTGCCTATTAACAGCTCAAGAGTGGCCGCAACAGCCAAAACCACGGCAAAGTACGTGCCCCCTGCAGGGTCTGCCATGAAGAAGGCAACCACCACCAATAGGAAGGTACACCGACCGACCACGCCTCGCCCCAGTGGAGGAACCAGGAAGCTGGCTGTGATGACGGACCGTGTTTCACCTCTGACCCGGGACAGCGCGACGGTCCATATACCTCCGAAGGCTGCAGTCTGGGTGGAAGGCATACCTGCAGAGAACCAAAGCCCTGGGTTGTCCTCCTCTGAGGTGGAGCGATGAGCCCTTGTACACCTGGACTCTGGGAATGAACACACCTGGCAGCATCCTGCATCTTTTCCTTGTCAAAACCGTGTTCGAAAAGAAGGCAAAAAAGAAAAAAGTGCTGGTTCACTTTAATGAAGTTCATTCCCCTTGTTCTTCATACACCTTACATCCTCATCGCTACATGAGAAACTATACCAAAGACCTCAGTTACATTAGTCACACTTTTCTGTTTAAACACTTCTGGTTCTTATGCTTTGCACATCATCTGAAGCTAAGAGATGTTACAAAGTGGTACTTAGAAAAAATGGTTCTAGTTATATAGAATTACAAAATCCAGATGTTTTGGTCAATGGTTCTTACCTGTTTGACGTATTTATAAGCTGTCCTGTAAATAATGTATATGTAAAATGTCAGTATTATTTTTAAAGACAAAGCTGATAATTTTATATATGGTATAAGGACATATTTGAGGCGTATATACATACACAGATAGACACTCGTGCCTATATGTTCCCTGTTGGTTAAGCTACAAGTGCCACTTACTGGTTTGAAATTATTTCAGTTTTCTTCAGTTAGTTCAGATTTAGTATTATGTTTAAATTTTAAATGAATGCCTGATAAATGCTTACAAAACAAAATAAAAATAGGTATTATAACTACATTACTGTATCTGGGTAAACATTACAAATATCCAGGTTATCAGCTTTATTTATTGTATCAAGTTTATTTTTATATAGTGTTCACGTAATAGTAAAAGACAAGCTGACAAATAACAATCCAGATTCCCAAGATGCAGCATTTCTTTTGTTAACAAGCTATTGAACACCAGCAACAGTGTATGGTTTCACTCTTCATTGAAAAGGTGTATGAATTTAAGGAATGTGTAAAGCTGGGCTTATAAAGCATGTGTGAATAACATATTATATGAGGTGTCCTTCACTTTGTCTCAGAAAGGTCGAGAGAGCTATTTATTTTAAAAGGACTGTATCATAACCACATTTGCATCTGACTGCAATAACAAGATGTGTTTTTGTTTGTTTCCGTGGTGTTCACACGGCAACCATTCTTTCCCTGTCCTGTGTACAAATGTATAGGCTTGTATATGGGACTGTGGAGTAATATTTATTGAACTTTAGTCTGTTCCTATTTGGTGCTATATATATATATATATATATATATAATCTTCAACTGTCACATTTAGTGACAAACATGTATCTTCTAAAATTGCTAAATTTACCGTGAAGGATGTTACCGGAATAACTTCGAAAATTCAGATTTTGTCAGGGGGCACATGGCATGTCAGGTGTGCTGTCTACATTAGATAATGTTGTAAAGATTGGCACATCTTCAGTGTTATACAACTAATTTTGAATCAAGACCATGGAAATTCTAGAAGACTTAGGTGTAAATGCTCTCATCTCTGCTAAGAGGTAAAGTAGGTAGGGTCCTTTTAGGTGATGTGAAAGCATTGGTGAACTGTAGCGTCCATCTCAGACGATCACCAGCACCTGTGCTCACTGACGTTGTGCCAGAGCATCTCTTCTGTAGCTCATTCAGGAAAAGGCTGCCAGCCTTCTGGTTCACAGGCTGTTATGGTGCTGCCCAAACTCTGTTTTGTCAATAGTTGAACTCATGTTTTCTGTAAGGATGTTCCATTTTTATGTTCATTGTTTGAAATGAATTTTTTTTTAAAAAACATTATGTTAATATTGTTTAATTTGTCAAGGATATGTCAATATTGTTTTGCCATATTTGTGCCCCCCACCCATTGTTTATCAGTTTGAAATTGAAATGTGAACTGGATTTCAGAGTTGTGACGAAAATCTTTATTACAAATTTTATAACGGTTTGTAAACTTTATAAATGACCGCGTTGTTATGGCGCAAAGTAGAATTTGGCTAGCAAACAAGAAATGATCCCACTGGATTTACCTAGTAGTTTTAGCATTAGCATTGAAGTTCAACAAAGCTGTTTTCTCTCAGCCAAATGTAGTAAGTGAGAAGAGGTCAACAACTTCTGTTGTTGTGTCAAATAGTAAAATGGTCAGTTTCAATCAAGCTAAACCAGAGGTTTCTAGACCAAAATACATAGTTGTCATCTGTAGTTATTTTTATGTAACAGTTGTAACGTGCATAGTGTTCTTGCCACAGACGTTATCATACTGTTTTTCTTGTCTTTTTCGTCTCTGAAGAACTGCTGCTATTATACAAGACGATCAAAGTTTGAAGAAGAGCTTGTAATTTTAGATTTTAAGTTGACAATCCCTGAGCCTCAGACAGACATACTAAAGGTGGTATATAGCTTATCCACAGTATTATACATGCACCAATTTAATATGATTTGCCAGTTTTTGTCATTTCCAATTGCTTCTATTTCTCTTTCTTTTAGACTGAAGTGTACACTACTGATGCTGTTTGTTGTAATGGGAGCACATAGAAATAAAGAATATACTAAACTTCACTTTCCATACATTTTCTGTTTTATTTTTCCTCTATGCACTTACATATAATCCACAGAACCATTGTTTCTGGACACCATATTTTATAATATGTTATTCATTTAGTTGGTCATTTATCCACCACTGACACTGGACAGGTTTACAGGTGGTCTGAAATGTATACACTGGGCAGAGTACCCCTCTTATCTCAAGGTACAGACAGCACAGGGCATCACCCTATCACAGAGTGTACCTTAATCAGGGCACCACCCTATCACAGAGTGTACCCTAATCAAAGCACTAGCCTATCACAGAGTGTACCTTAATCAGGGCACCACCCTATCACAGAGTGCACCCTAATCAAAGCACTAGTCTATCACAGCGTGTACCCTAATCAGGGCACCACCCTATCACAGAGTGTACCCTAATCAGAGCACTAGCCTATCACAGAGTGTACCCTAATCAGGGCACCACCTTATCACAGAGTGTACCCTAATCAGGGCATCATCCTA
>JABJVR010047189.1:0-10529 GCA_025773905.1 Chitala chitala | reverse complement strand
AGAGTGTACCCTAATCAAAGCACTAGCCTATCACAGAATGTACCGTAATCAGGGCACTAGCCTATCACAGAGTGTACCCTAATCAGGGCACTACCCTATTACAGAGTGTTCCTCATCAGGGCACCACTCTATCACAGAGAGAGAGAGAGATCTCTCAATATTCGCTGGATCATGGAGAAAGCAAGGGAGTTCCAGAAAAACATCTACTTCTGCTTCATTGACTGTGCTAAAGACTTTGACTGTGTGAATCACAACATAACCGAGGCAAATTCTTAAAGAGATGGGAGTACCAGACCACCTTACCTGTCTCCTGAGAAACCTGTATGCAGGTCAAGAAGCAACAGTTAGAACCGGACATGGAACAACTGATTGGTTCAACATTGAGAAAGGAGTATGACAAGGCTGTATATTATCACCCTGCTTATTTAACATATGCAGAGTACATCATGAGAAATGCAGGGCTAGAAGAATCACAAGCCAGAATTCAGATTGCCAGGAGAAATATCAGCAACCTTAGATATGCGGACGATATCACCATAATGGTAGAAAGTGAAGAGGAACTAAAGAACCTCTTAATGAGGGTGAAAGAGAAGAGCGCAAAACCTGGCCTGGAACTCAACATTAAAAAACTAAGATCATTGCATTTGGTCCCATCACTTCCCGGCAAATAAAAGGGGAAGAAATGGAAGCAGTGACATTTAATTTTCCTGGGTTCCAAGATCACCCCAGACGGTGACTGCATGCAGATGGCTGCTCCTTGGCAGGAAACCTATGGCAAACCTAGACAGTGTATTAAAAAGCAGAGACTAAGTTACGGTCTTCCCAGTAGTAATATATGGCTGTGAGAGTTGAACTATAAGGAAGGCTGAGCGCCGAAGATGTGTCCTTGAGCACGACACTCAAATGCTAGCTCCCCGGGCGCTGCATGTGGCTGCCCACTGTTCCCCGCAGGAGGATGGATGAAATGCAGAGAATCAATATCGCTGTAACATGTATGTGAAATGGATGGATAAAAGCATTTGCTAAATGAATAAATGTAAAAATATGTGTTCAAAAACATAATGCATGGTTTTTTTTTCAAAACAGTATATGCCTTTTATTGTGTTTATAGTTAATTTACATGTAGCTGTTTGTTCACACATTATAATTGTCTTACTTGCAATATTTCAGACTACAGATGTCAATTTTCACATTAATTCTTAAAAATTACTTCCTAAAAACTTGCATTTGTTACCTCATACCACAAGGTGGCAAAACTTTCACATTGTTTTACTGCTGTTATATTAACAGATCATTTTAATGTGCTTTTTGGCCAACTACATATGAAAACCTAAAGACCTATTTACATAACAAGTATATAAATATTTTCAACAGTGGTTAAGATATCAAATAAAATTACAAAAATATTTTTTTCTTTTAAGCAGTCCATGCCTGACTAAACCACTGAATGCTGACTTTGCCATTGTAACCAATAAATATTTTAAAGTTGCATTCATTAATTTATTTTGAAACCCCGTTTCTATGTTAAGGTTACAAGGGTCTTGGAACTTACTCCAGGCAACACCGGGTATCTTTGATGGGGACGCAAACCCAAAAAAGATGGACCTTGGATGGGAAGTAAACCCAACCAAGGGAACTTACATACACTAGGGGCAATTTAGAACAATTAATTCTCCTGTGCTACACCAGGACTCACACAGACATGGAATTATTGTATTACATTGTAAACATAAATACAAATATTAAATGACTTTGACAAGATTGGTGTTTTATAGCTGCATAAAAAAATTTGTTATTACAACTTAGCAAATTTACCATACAATATTTCCACCATGTTGGAGAAATGGTAGACTCACGTTACTGCAATTTTCTATCATTTTAAAATAGGCAATGTGTATGTCTCCTCTGATTTTAAATAGCAATTCTAGCACCCTCCAGTGGACAACCTGAGCCTTTTATATGTTGATCACAGGTTTTCTATTGGTTTGTCATACACTTGACAATGAATGTCTGATGAGGTCATCATCAATAGTTTAACAACAGAATTGATAATATCAAAAATATAATAAAAGATTATATTTAGATTAAACACGGCACAAAGACATTCCACACAACGTTTCTCAATGGTAAACCATTTCGCTTTTCTACATTTGTGAAAGGTGAATCGTAACATCAAATCCTGTCTGGCTGACGTGTGGTTGGTTGTGCACTGTGAAGGCATCTAAATGTCCACATCTAGGATATGAGGTGAAGAAAAAGTGAAAAGATCTTTTAAGCGATCTGGGTAAGGCTCTGTTTAATCAAAAATAATTTTAAAAATGGTGGGTACACACAATCTTTGGAATTCATACCAGTTTTATTTAAATGCAAATAAACAACAAGGTGTCATCACCAGGAGACAAGGTACCATTGTTGACCTGGTAACAGAACTAACAGTTACAGTACAGATTCCAGCACCTTCACACATAAATAAAACTGTATGCATCTACATTGAAAACCATGTTTCAACTGGCTCTTGTTTTGGATCTCTTTTGCAAAAATATAACACTTATCTTAAAAACAGGTATTACAAAAATGGGCAAATGTGCAAAGAACTACGGGTGATTAAAAACAGTGATAAAACACTGAGTGGAAATGAACAAGGCTACTTTGAGTCTGCTGACTAATCAAATACACAAAAATATCATCTGAAATATAACCACTAAAAACTTGTTATTCTTAAATGAGCAGAAAAAAGACTGCAAGGGTCCAATATATTAGACAATGTATGAAGGAAATTATCTCCCAAGGCAATTTGCTTTCAATTAATTTTAATAATAACTTGGCGGGAAGATTCGAGCTGTGCCCTCTATTTTCATTAAATAGGTCTGATTATTCATTTTTAAGCTTTAAATTAGATCATTTGTAAAATCTAAAAGGAATCCTTTCTTTTAACAATTTCCAGAACATTCTATACATATGTTATTTAAAATTTTAAAAAATCGACACCTCCTCTTTTTTCCCGTCTAACTCTAATCTTTCCACACAAATCAGAACTGCTGATATAAGGACAATGAATAATTTATTTGTATAATCTGAAGTTGTTTATAACATTTTTAAATGAAGAATTTTTACAACAAACTACTTTTACAGATACAATGACACTGATGTAATACATCCATCTTATTAACTTACATCAAAGACTAGGCTCTACTGTAAAACTCCAATGAAAATTTAACTTGACTCTTTGCTCCTGATATGAAACAAAGGAAAAACAAGCACTTGAAAGAGAACATTTAATAACAACGGACACAGCTGCCCCTAGCCTTTTGAAGGCCCGTAAATAGGGACCCTTCTACAAAAAGGTATGCACTTTGTTGATGGAGGGACAAACAAGTTAGGAATTTGTGAATTCATATTGCTGGCCCTGAGAATCACTTTGCCACTAAAGAAACATAACAACATAATTCCTCTTTAACAACACATAAGTGCACTTCAAAAGCACACACTAATTTAAGAAGATGAGTGTACAGAGAGATGAAGTGTGGTCAAATCAGTTACTTTAATGTTAGAATCCACAGAGGTAAATAAGATAAACCTGCCAGTACTGTCTATAAAAATATACAGGCTAGGCAGGCGAGCTTTAAAATACACCCGCTTAACTGCGAGTTGGAAAGTCCATCTGAGTGTGTTCACAGCAAGGCTGAGAAGGCTTTCGCTCCTAAAGTTAGGTCGCTCAAGCAGGAACTTGGCAAGCATGCTTACAGAGACATTCTGGAAGATTTGAGACAGTCCTGCATGGGTCTAGGGAAGCCTAGTACCGACAGGGGATAGAGCATGAAACTGGTTAATTTGGAATTTGGAGGTTTGTTGAAGCAGGGCCAATGATCTCAGCGCATCCGGTTTTGGAAGAGCACACGATGAAGGCGTTTATAGAAATTGGTTTGCTCGGACGACAGCAGCACAGTGCAAACCGCACAGCAGTTAGCAACACAGGGAAATGTAGCGGGCATTATTTTTTTCAGTCTGGGTGTTATTTCCAGGAGACTGTGAATGTGTGGTGTGAAGAAGGAAAAAAAGGGAATTCTCTGAGTCTGTTATTTTTGTCCCGAGGAATGGAACAGGCTTACGTTTTCCATTTCACTCCTTACAAAATCACAGCCCATCTCTGATGGACCCAGGTGAATGAGGAGTGTAGTAGGTGATGCACACAATAATATATACAACATCTGCATTATGACTATAGGAAGGAAGAAAAAAATACATTTTTCCACCTCTGTCAGTCTGGAAAGCATATGAAGAGCTCTAATGGCTGATTTATGAAATGAAACACAGGGGTAACACAACACCAAACAGTTGTGAAACAGCAGTGTAAGCACACAGATCTATTTGGCTCCAAATATGATGTTAAGGACAATTTAAAGATACTGTAGTTATTAAAAGATACCATGCATCTTCATAAAACCATTAGTGGCCAAATGCTTCTTGGTATGACAGTACTGTATGTTTCCCAGTATGGAGCACATAGCAGAGGCCTACATTGTCCAGGATCAACACTGAATCTATTCTCTCTCTTATGTTATCAGTCCCCAGGACAGTGACTTAAATAGCTCCTCCCACTGACTTAAAAGTATTGTGATATAGCCTGCACTTTGCATGCAGCTGAATGGATTATGTCACACCCTTTTTTTGTTTGGAAAGACATAGTATGTTCTATACATGTGGAATATCTCAAAAAGTCCAAAAAAGTCCAGGCAGAGGCTTATGTACACCAATGAAGGACAAGGTATCCAATTTAATTATCGAGTCCTGGAAAATCAGTCCAAAACAAGCAGTTATGTTACTCTTGAAAGCAGAAGAGGAACACTGTTGTGTGCTTAATAATCACATGACTTGCATTGATCATCCACTGCCATTGCTGATGGTGTAATGAAACCATTGGTATCTCAATGCATATCATCCATTTTAAAGATAACTTTATATTCCTGACCTAAACACCATTAAACAACAGTTAGTTCCAACCAAGGAATTTCTTGTGATTTGATTGGACAAGAGGCGTTCCAAGAATGCCGATATTTCATGATAACAGCACGGGGATGTTTAATCACATGTGTTCTAATAAGGCCTTGTGCCTACAACTGCATCACAGCCATGCTGATATTCAGCAACAATAGCACTCCTTCCTGTGTGGTATTGCTGTCAATCAGTGCTGTTAAGTCCAATTTAAAAGATAAAAATCTAACTTCGGATAAAGGAGCTTCTATCAAATTGATACAGACTCAGCTGTTAATCATGTTTCACAATTGTGTTTTTAAGGCATGTTCATATCTCTGGGAAAACATATTGTATCACTTGTAGATTAACAGTTAAATTGTTCATTTAAATGTAAAACAAAAAGTGATGCACCAAAGCAATAAAATGCTCAAAAAGGTATTTCAGACTTTCTACAGGCACTGAAGGTGTTTATGTGGTCATAGCCCTTTTCTGTTCGTCACGAATGAAAGCAGTTTGGAATGATTCAGGTGTTACATGTATGTTCTCAGGAGAGCATCCTCAGAACAGTACTTACAACAGATACTAACACAAAATGTAATTTCATATTCACTTTGTCCACCACGTTTTGTCCTTACTTCACAGTAAATTCTCATTTCTTTTCAATTTTTGTTTTACCCAAACCTAAATTTGGGCCAGTACTTTACTGTTCCAGAACGCTTGGGGTTCTGAGCAGCGTTTGGCTTAACAGCTGGTGGAGGGGCCAATGCCTGGGGTGCTTGGGGTTTACTTACTACCTTCTCCTTACTACCGTCCGTGATGGTGAAGCCCTGCTCAGCCTTCTCATGCAGGTCGAACCTTGGCAGAAAATGCGTGGAGACGTGTTGAGATTTCACCCGCACGTTGGAGCCCATCTTAGCCTTGCCCCGTTTGTTCAGCGCCACGAACCACTCGCGTCCAGTGCGCCAGTTCCTGTGAGTGGCCGAGGCATACGTGTTGTAGCCGTTCTCCTGAAAACGCTCCCTGAACTTGCAGTTGTCTGTGAACTCTACCTAAAAAGGGCAAAAACAAGGACAAAACACACAGGAGATGTGGTGTGGAACACAGTAGATAAGCAAAAGTACATCTGTCAATGTTTGGCTCTAAACTGCTTTATATCATAGGACATAGTAGGTCACTTAAAGGAAGTTTAAGTGTTTAAGTTTAATTGTAGTGTTTCTGCATATATGTTTATACTGAAATTAATTAATATTTAGATAAGATGTGTAGTATTAACTTTGAAATGCCTGCTAGGTACAAAATACCCATGCTTGTTTACATAGTAATTGCGTAATTTGTATGGAGTTTATCAGTAACACGCTGAGAAGGAATATTAACAATATAAATTGTAAAACAGAGAGCATGTATTTTATGTTGTGGGATGTGCTCAACATAAACAGTTAATGTTTTCAGTTAATATTTTTTGTACAAAAGCAATGAGTACAAATATATTCCCTGTGTTTGTGGATCTTAGCTAAACAGTTAAAAACATTTTTTTGTGGGAAACTGGAAAATGACTCCATGGATTCCCTTTCCATCAAAATGTTTCTTAATATAATGTCTAAATTGCATTTTGAAATAACAGAACAGTTACGCTTAGTTTACCTCTGCAGCGCAGCAGAACCATGTCAGTAACTCGTGTCAATCAGTACCTCATGCGGCCATAACTTTAGAAAATTATTTTCTACATACTTAAAGGCTGATTTGTTTCATGTATAATTTCCAGCCCTCTATGTATTTAATAACCACTGAAACATAAGCAGGGGTGCCATAGAGGGGTGCTGAACATGATTTCAGAGTACTAACATGGACCCAAAAAGGGAAAAAAAAGTAACATAACATGATAATATTTAGTGGGGCCCAAAATTTGTAGCGGCACCCCTGCATGTAAGCATTATATAAATATCTGTGAAAAATCTGTCAACTTGAATAAACGTAATTTTAAGTCTCTTTGAGGACGTTAATAATGCAACGTCAATTACTGTTCAATATTAATGGTGGATACAATATATTTCATAATATTTGGGTGTGTTTTTAATCTATAAATGCTCATTGACTAACTGCTTCTACAGCTATTCGAGAAGGTCAAGGTGAAAGTATTGTCCCAACAGCATAATCATCTTTCCCAATAATGCTGTATAAAAAAGAAAACCATGTATATTAAAGAGGTCATTTAAATGCGTACATTCACATACACTACTATTAGACGAGGTTTTAAATAGACACCACCATCATATTCTCAAAGAGGCCCAGGGCTGTCTGTGTAGAAGAGCAGTGCAGGTTTATGTCCTGGGATGACAGGACCTTTAAATAAGGCATACCACTGCAGCTAGGCTGAGGGCAAGGAAACCTGCAGCAGCTACTGATGCCTTTCCACTGCTAAAATGGTCTAGAGCAGTTTAGAGGATCATCTCCACATCTATACTTTTTTTCATTCCTCAAGTTTCTCCATTCAATCATGTGTGTATGTGCATTTTTTCTCAGTTGAGGACTACATCTTTTGCATTACGCATCTGCTTTAGTAAGAGTTTAATGCCTATTAGCCTACATAACAAGGCGGGTATCTGACCCAATGTCGTTATTGCTGTGATTCATTATCTTCATTACCTCTGTAGATCTGTGGCTTTTACAGGGAAGTATAAAACAATGAAATGTAGACAAAATATGATGAAAAGAAGAACAGAGCAATATGCTTCTGACTTCACTGTGTCAATGTTTCAGTGTTAGATAAGTATCTACTACGTTTTTGGGTGTAGTGTAGGTTTAAAGTCACCACAACAGATCTGAATAAGACACGTCTCACTGAGCAGCGTGTCATACAGATGCTGAAACACTTGCAGGTGAACCTGTGATCAACATAACCTTTGTGAAAGGGGATGAAACCTGTAAAAATGAAGTTGAGATCTGGTGCTCTGTCTTTGCTTTGCTTAATAGAGTAATTGTTATTTCTGTCTGTTTTATATCACCATCCAGCACAGGCTCATCTGCAACGTTTTTTCTCACTTTACACAATGAAGCTTCCATGCTCTCCAAGACTGTCTGAAGTGGATTTGAAATGCCAACTGAAGTGTCACTTTTCATAGGATACACTGTATACTTAACATAAAACATTCCAAGACATGTTGTCAGAAGTACTGTCTCTCTCTCACACACACACACACACACACACACACACACACACACAGTATATATTGTATAAAAAATTGTTAAATGCTGCACTACGTAGTAAAGTAAACCATATATGCCTTGACTAGCACAGTTGAGAAATGATACAATAAAACTTAAATATTGTTAATGCTAATTACAACAAGCATTGCTATGCTTAATTTACCTTTATACAGTGTTAGTTAAACCCAATGGCTTAAAAAAAACAAACAAACACTGATTAAACACAATCAATAGCCAGTTTGGCTTCACAGCGCATACTACATACAGTATAACATCATATTGTGAGTGTTGCTTCATCTCAAACAGTGTTCTCATACTTACAGTGGCATGCAGTCTTCCTTTTTTATTCATGGCCAGAAATCTCTTGCTGAAAATGCCACGAATACCAACAACTCCCTGAGAAATGGCAAACAGTTCGAGCACACCTGTACAAATAAAAAAAAACATTTTAGCTCCTTACCAACACATTTTGTGTCATAGTACCATTTCAGCAGGTTGAACCTGGCAGACGTTCGACAAATTGGAAGGTACACAAGGCCTAGATTTCATGGAAATCTTTAAAATGTCTTTAAAAAGTGTTAAAGTACTTATATTACACCAAAGCCCAGAAAGGTATGGACCACGCCCTCAATGCTTAGTGAGACTGGTTGGAGAAATAAAAAGGTAACATTGATGAATATGGTGTACTGAAGAGCGCGATATAATGGCATTGATAAGCTACTGTTGTCACTTCAGTGGTTATCGTTCACAAATGTCATGAAAATTTTTGAAATCAGAGAATCAATTTTATGTTATAAATAACAAGTCTGTCAACCTGACACAACACTGTCAAGACTTACCTGATATTACTTGATTTTGGTCCGATAACATTAAAAACAGGCAGACATATCACCTCTAGATTACACTTTTCCTTGCCCCCGAAGATTTTTTTACCTGTTTCGATTTGATAATAGCCGCAATGCTTGCCATATGTGTCCATGTTTGTTTCGGTGCTGTTTCTCCACAGTTACCTTTACCTTCACAGTTTTGACCTTTGAACTACCTATAGGCTAGTACAGTCACCCTGTAGTATAAAAACCAAAACATGTCATATCCATCAGGGAAAGCTTCATGAACAATGGTGCAGTAACATGGTCTAACAAATGTTGTACACATTCACTAATTCTGTGTTCTTGCCCTTGTAAGGGTCACAAATAATTTGGCACTTACCATATGCAAGACAGAGTACAATTCTTTCTCTCTCGCTTGCACCTTTGCACGTACACACAACTTTACACATGCATGGGTAGATCATGCAAAATCCACATACACAACGCCACTTAATATTTCCAAACATGCAAGGTGGGATACTAGGCTAAATGTTTAAGCATGCTAATGTTTTCAGTCTTACTGTGCTATTACATGTCAGCTTTGCCTAAAGGGACAATTAAACAACAGGTCTTTATTGTTTGGTTATCTTTACCAATTTTAACATACATGTTTTTATGCATGGGGATGAGAACTAATTCAGGATTCTACCATGGTATCTAATGATAATTTCTGTTACAGTATATGAATTTATCATACGAGTCTATTTCAGGAATGATTTAGGCATGTGTAAAGGAGGATTACTGCACTGTTCAGATTCTATGTATGTCACCTTCATTAAAAGCACCCTGAAATGAATTACACCTTGCAGGGCAATTTTAATGCTTCACTGCATGCTTACAAAACAATGTAACTGGCACCTTAATATGAAGCCATCACCAGAATATGACAAAGACATATTACTGGGTCCAATAACAGCTAATATTACTGTCAGCAGCGAAATAGGAGAAAAACTGCTGTATGGGAGGACATGAGAGGAATGCAACTGTCATACAGAACACTGAAGCCTTCACATGTCACAGAGACCCAAAATTAAGCAGATGATGAGATGAAGCTGCTTCCTGACAGACTGGTTGGTGAAGCTGGGGCATAGCTTTGGTGCTTCAGGTGTCTGACACTAATCTGTCCAATTGTCAACACCGAATTTTAAGGGACATTACTTCGGCAGCTATGCGTTATGTGGTTATGAAATTCCCACAGTATGGGGGGTCCACTTTTTTTTTTAGCAAAATGCCAGTTAACGGCAGGTTTCGTTGTGGACAACTCAAGGTAGCGAAATGTTAGTCTAGGCAAACAGTCATTACTGTAAATGTTCAAAAGACATGAGGTCACTAATACCTGACACAGCTCTTTAAATAAAAATGTGATAATTATATGCTTATTTTGGAACTTATTGAATGACTTTCCTGCGTGGAGTTTGCATGTTCTCCCTGTGCTTGGTGGGTTTTCTCCGGGTGCTCCGGTTTCCTCCCACAGTCCAAAGA
>JABJVR010047188.1:0-21586 GCA_025773905.1 Chitala chitala | reverse complement strand
CCACACCCCACCGCGCTCCACAACCCACCTCCCCCCCCCACCACCCCCCCACCACAACAAAAATCTTCACCCCACCCCCACCCCCCCCCCCCCCAAAAAAAAAAAAAAAAAAAAAAAAATCAAGATTGCGATGCTTTTTAAATATAGAGGTAGCTGTACTGAGCAGACAAACAAACTTACCTAGGCTGAATTCCACCTGGGGCATCCTAGGCACCAAGACAGCACCTGGCGAGACAGACACAAAATCACTCTCACACCCTAAACCGGCGCACGACCTGTAAAACACTACAAAACCACACACAAACATATCGCAACATTTATGTAAAGTATCAGTTGTATAATGCTCTTTAGTAATGCCCGTGAACTCACTATAGCCTCAGAACTGCGTGCTGAAAACATTTCTGCCCGGCGCCGTTACCCAGCGCTGCTATATGTCAGCAGGACATCTGAAGGTCAAGCAGGCGAGAGCTTCAAGCCCCTGAAGGAACACACTTTAATGTCAGTCCTTTAAAATGTGCATCATCTACAAATGCCTGAAATTCTGTGCTGCTTTCTATTTTACACACCTGAGGCTTTTGCATGTATACATTGACCTTGGTATGTCATGTGTCATAACACTCTCCACAAGGAGAGCACACGTCATTGGTTCTAGGGCACACGCACACCTTATCTGGCGGCACGTGGCGCACAGGCATGAAAGTGATTGATTCACCGTGGCAATCCAGAACGCTCCAGCAGGCCACTGTTTATTTATCCCGCTGCCAAGCGCATCAAAGGGAGGGGCTTTCAGACGCTCGTCGTCTTGAGAGCCTTGCTGACGGCTTGCGCGTGGCGGCGATTCCGCGAACCTGCCATCTGCCCACGTTTGGGTCCTCTGATGAAAACGGGCTCATTAATCGTTAAAACGGCACCTTGGCACTCACCTCGCGGGCCTCTCGCGCCTCACCTTCACTGCCCATTGCCAAGACTGCTCATCGGGATGGAGTTTTGGTTGAGCCGCACCCCCCCTCCTCCCGCTGACACATCCATGTTTTCTCCCCAGCATGCAATCGCTGTTAACCTCGATTGCGTCATTTAAACAGGACCACACAATGGCGCTGTTAATGGGACGGACCGATGTCTGTCTGCAGAATGGCGCCAGCATGTCCGGACCCAGCGTCGGGCTGCCCGGCTTGAACTGAAATACGTTTAAACAACTTGCTGTGGACGGCAGGCACAAAGCAACCGCTGGCACAAATGATAAACAAGCGCGCAAATAAACAGGAAAGGTGAGGCACCTTGTGTAAATTTACCTGAGGCCTGAACGAAATGAGGTATGCGCCCCTGTATAGGCTGTGTCCTTTTATTCCCCCGCCCCAGTATCTAAAAGTAATGCTGACCATCCGATTTATCGCCGTTTGTCTAAGCAGGGAGTAATATAACTCAAAGCACAAAGTGATTTCTCTAAGATGGCAGCGTTAATGAATATCCTAGGATGTTCTGTCGGTCTCGCCGATTCCCGTTTAACTCTTCGAAGCGCGGCAACAGCAGCGCGAAGGACTGCGCTTTTCATAGCCCTGACAGTGTTTATCTCAACCACTCTGAAAGTCATAAACAATCCCAAAAAAGCCATCGGTTAGCAATGTAGCAATGCCATGATTGAACAAAAACAAAAAAATGAAAAACAGTATCTGTGATATTACTCACACACCATTTCCACCTGGAGGGGCATCTTCCAAAGTCATGAAGAGCGGCAATAAATTCTTAAACTGCAAACTGCATCTCACCCTTAAACACACCCACTAGGCAAATAACAACAGTTCAGAGTTTAACGTGCTGGATTGTGCTGTGCAAACAATGGGAACTGTGTTACTTCATCTGTCTATCAACCAGTTCCTTACAAGCCTAGGCTGAAAACCCAAAAATCTCTGCGGGTTTTAAGTTCAAATATTTCAGCTGAACACGTACAATGCGCACAAAGCGAATGCCTGCTGAACACCGCCGGAGTGAAGATTTTAATAGGAGTTTGTGTTGGTTTGATCGCATGTCACAGGGCACACACATTGCATAATGCAAATGTACTGTCATAGAGGCAGAAATTGTAATTAAGATTTTTTTAAATGCAGAAAAAGAAAAAAAAAGTGCTCATTCCATACACCACACGCTTCTATTAAGTCAGGATAATACGGAAATTGCTTAGCCTTACATACTCACTCAGTCACCGCTTGCTAAAATAGCGTTAACACGCAAAGCTACAGTAAACATTCACCCAATTTTGAAAGTCACCAAAAAATGTTGCCTGGAAAACCACTGGTATTGGCCAAATGGGTGATTCCATTTGCACAAACACAAGTGTCATTAACCATTGTGACAACCTGATAAAGATCCAGTCAAAATATTGTCATGCCATAATTTTCTCATTAAAAATCTTTTGGGCCATTGCACAATGTGCGGACTTGCTTCATCTTCTCGGAATTACATTTTCACTCTGAACAAACTGAATGAAATTGTCTGGATATGTTTGGGGCCCATAACAGTATGTTACAGTAATGGCTCAAAAGGAGAAGGGGGGGGGGAGACAAAGTTGTTTTCAGCACAGTCTTATTTTAGGCACAAGAATGGCTCATTGACTTGTCTTTGTGTACACTTCAGAGTTCAAAGCAATAAATCGGTCTATTACTTTTTAGTTCAAACTTGAAAATGTAATCAATAATTCAGTGGCATTATAGTTCTCCTCTTGCCTGACATAACAGTTATAATTCTAACATGTTATTCTATAAAATGTCAGGTTTTGATTGGTCTGTACAGTTAAAAGGTCTGTGTTTTACTTAATGATCTAATGTGGCTCAAGTCAGGTTTTATTTCAGCTGAATTTTTACCCATTTAGAATACTGTGCATTTTACTGTTCCTAACGCTGTTTTAATAAAATACAATCCATTCCAGTAAATAAATGTGCAGCATAAAAACTAAACAAATACATGGGGCCACAGGCCAAAGAACCAAATTTAACAGTGGTAGCACTTAATTTTTAGTTATCGTAAATTAAATTGTCTGGCGACAGGTGTGTGGCTGACGCCTGTGGAAATGGACTCATTTATCGCTCGCAGATTCCAAATGCTAGATAAACAAGTAACCAGAAATAAATGCACTGTATAATGAGCCTACAAGGAGAAGCCCACATGGGGCTGCACGGCCCAGCCACTCGCTGCCACAAAAATATGGTTAATTCTGCCTGCCTAAAGCAGTATAGGACTGATATGGGCATCCCTCTTGCAATGCCAGTGGTCAGAGTTTCGAAGATACAGCTGTCTAAGTCCATAACGATGACAATTCAGGCAATCCAATAGGAAGTGCTTTTTACTTAAACTGGCCCTATCCATTAGCCCCAAGTGGTAGGCCTGCGGTCCTCCCTGCAGTATTGCCAAGCAACTAACAAGGCGATTTTGCAATGCCTGAATGCAAAAGCAATCCGATATTCAGCGAAATAAAAAGGTAATTCACGATCGCACGAATATGTGCCTTTACGGCCCGCTTGTCTGCGGCTAACGATGTAAATTGGCAGCGCGAGCCCTTCAGTCCCGACACGCCGGTCGAGATTGCGGAACAAAGCAAAGAAAAGGCTCGGTTATGTCACCCGCAGAAAATTAAGGGTGGATTTGGGAGCTGCATATTCTGCTTCCTGCTACATTCTGCGTTTTACAAACATCAACAGCATTAGAAAGCCCTTGTGTTGCTCACAGGTGCCCATTTCTGTCTTAATTGCGCCCCCCCAAGAGGACAGAATCACCACAAAGAGGCAGCAGCACCCACGTCACCCCACCCTATCACTCTGGTGGGTGATTAAGGACAAGTGCTCACCCACAGAGGAGAACGAATTCTTCAAACCCTGGTGGAAGGCTCACAGGTCACACCGAGGCATGACGACAGCTTCAGGATGCTATCTGGGAGGTCACGAGAGCTCGATGGCAAAGCCCTAATCCTCAACAGGATGTGTGTACACTCCTATTGTCATGGTTTTGAAGGCCAGCAGTAGAAGTATTTTTAGAATTTCATGGATATCACATGCCCAGGGCCGAGAGTTTGATTGCGTGATTAGGCCAGTCACGCTTCATCACCATACTGCAGCAGGCTAAAAGGTCCTGGCAGTTTCCTGTTGCCTCAGGTGCCTAGGGAACGACATCCCATCATACGATACCCGTAATGAATTATGCTATGCGGGTCTCATGGTGCACCTGATGACGGATCTCGGTTTCGTCAGCAGAAAAGATCTCTTATCCACCTGCTACGGCAAACACCTCCAGGGCTGGACTTATCTAGGGTGCACAGCGTAACTGCAAGTAGAAATTCGGAACACGGTTTAAAAACGACGATCCGCATTATTAAAACGTCTCGTAAAGCCAAAATGATTTATGTTTGAGTTGTCCGAAAATGCAGACACGAACAGATGCACAAATCGCCTTCTCTTGTCCAACTGCCTCTGTGCTCATCTGAAAAGTCATACAAGATGGCTGCCTTTCCCCAGAGCGCCACACTTGCACTGGGAACTTAACACTAACAAACCTAGAAACGTCTTTAGTGGACAACAATTCCACCAGTGTCTAACACACACAAAACGGCAACAACTTAGATGCAGTAAAGGACACACACACTGATACTGAATATTTGACATTGTTGTATGCAATATTAACACCAAGTAGACTGATGGTCTTCTGTGTGTTCTAAATTTCGTCTGACTTACAATGACATATCATGAAAATTATGCTGAATCAAGAATCCTCTCAAATGTTTAACTAATAAACATATCATATCCAATTTAATTTTGGAACTACTTGTTACTTTTACCTACAAAAAAATCTGAGGTACTGTTACTAACCATCTTCATGCTCAGGGTTAGCTGAGACAGAAGCTACTGACTGTTCAACTAGCCTAAATGCAAGTAGCTAGTCAACACAAGAAATGCCTAAAAAACATTTGCCTTCCGTGAGAGCTTGTAAAATTTCCTGCCAGAAACTCTTGCATGGCTCCGTCGGGTTTGATTTGCGTACAATGCAAGCTTAACTAACAAAGCAGGGGGGGGGGTTTATAAGAAGATTAAGTAGCCAAATTACCAGTTTTAATAGACACCTTCGGCAACTATTCGTTGGTAAAAGCCCTACTGATCTAGAGCCAGCAGGGTTGACCCATGTTGCTTCAAACATGGGTTAACGGGTTTATTTTACTTAGCACAGTAAACGCTTGGACGTAGCGTGACCTTTCCATGCTTTATGAGACGCGACTTTTACTTAGGGTGTACTCCAAACTTCACACTCCATCATTTTTAAAAGGCCGTCCTTGCTTACCGCCAGGGTAGTTACACTGTGGATTGCGCAATATTTCCACGTAGGACCTTTACAGTCTGAACAAATGAAGCCGCAGGGAGTGGAAGTCATAAAAGCAAATCAAACTATTATATTGCCATGGCGCATCAAGCACAACAGAACAATATATTGGAGAGTGACTTATCTGTATAATTTACTGTGCAAGGTGACCCAGCCTGTAGTATAGGACTTGCCCATCATAATAAAAGAATCATTACAATTATTACTTTAATGTTGCGTGGCAAAAATACAGCTGCACAAGCTCAAAGGCACAAAATATCTGCAGGATCTACGTTTGCTGATTTTAATACATGGTGATATTTCCGCAATGATGCATTAAAGATCGCAGACGCTGTGCACGTTTAAAAGAAAAACGGAAGCACTTATTCCTCACTACAGATTCAGGTTTTAAAATATACATATGTTTACATGTTTTAGGGTAAGCTGCTGCATTTGTCACTGAGATCATTGGCTCTTTGCACTCGTATGGTAATGAAAGCTAAAATTTAATGTTTATCTGTAGTTTCCCACAGTGTAGCGTGTGTGTGATGTGAAAACGGAAGAGAGCACCAGTAATTAGGAAGTAAAACCAAATGGTCGTTATGTCAGCGTGATGACTGCAAGCCTAAAACCAGCACCTCCTATCAACCCACGAGGACAATGACTTAGACTAGAATAATAAGTTAATTCAAACCATGTAAGCTGGATTTCAGGAGTGCACTGGGACTGCTAGAGGTGAACACAGGGATAGCACTCAAACGGCCCCACACCTGACCTAAACGAGTGATGCAAAGCCCCCCTCCCCACCACCCCCTTAAAAAAAGTGCCAATGAAGCGACGCACACAAATTTTTCACACCCAGCACAGCAGCACAAGTACTTCACAAGCGGCAACTTTGAAAGGCAATGCTAAGAAAGGTTAAAAGAAAAGCATACGCCTTTGACAGACTGTCCTGCCAACTCGTTTCCCCTGAGATCAGGGAGGCGCCCCCCCCCTTCCCCTGGCAGTCTTGCCACGTCTGTCCGGATGAGAACGATCACTAAAGCGGACGTCTTACCTGTGGCACCTGAACAGCCACTGGCACGCAATCTTCCGCAACGCTCGGGCTGAGCGCAGAGCTTCGTTTGATTCGCGTGAGCTCACCTGCTCCGGCGGCGGCAGCTGCCGCCGCCCCAGGGCTGTCTGCCCGCGCGCTTGCTGTCGCTGCCATCAGGAGCTTCCAGAGGTATTGGATCCTCCTCCTCAAGCGTTCTGAGTTTGCTTCTCGCAGCGCCGCAGCCCAGGACGAAGAGGCAGACGCGCTGCCGACTTCCAGACACAGATCCGGCTCTCCGCTCTCAAACTCTGTGTGCAAAAGGCGTACAAGCAGCTTCAGAAAGGCGGCGTAAGGGACAGGGAGCAAGAAGGTGTCGTAATGGGGGTGGGTGGGGGGGGGGGGGCAGACAGTGAAGGAGAAAACAATTTAAGTGCAGCTAGTGGACCGATGCTATGCATAATACAGACCTTTATCCATCCATCTTCTCTGTCACAGAATCAAATAACCTAATAGTCCAGAATCAGACCCCTGTTGCGTCAGGTTTAACACGCTGCTTCATCCAAGCAGTGCCGCGGTCTGCCTCCCCCCACACACCCCCGACCCCCTCTGCCAAGCGTAATGAATGTGATCCAGAACTCAGTGCAGGAAGGATCAAACTACAGCACTCCGAGTGGAAAACCTCCTACTCAGCAGGGGCCGTTCGCTTCAGCTGGAATTCAATTCATTAAGAGGAGGCACTGGGGAGGAGAAGAGAGAGGAGCAGTGAGAAGGAGAAGTGCCAAGGAGGAGAAGGGAGAGGCCAGTGTGGTGACAGGGACAATGGAAGAGAAAAAGAGGAGGTGAAGAGGGGAGAGGAGTACCAAGAAGGAGGAAGAGCACACAAGGTGGCAGGGAGAAGAAGAGAGGAGAGGGAGGAGCAGAAAGGAGGAGAGGCAGGTGTAGAAGAGATGGCAGGGAAAGATGAGTGGCAAAACAAAGACAGGGAGGAGTGTTGATAGGGAGTAGAAGAAAGGATAGAAGAATGGTGGCAGGGAGGAAAAGACAGGAGAGGGAGGTACAGTGGCAGGAAGGAGGAGCGAGAGAGAGAGACGAGCAGCTACATGGAGGAGGACGGAGAAACATTCGCAGGGAGGATAAGAGGGGAGTGAGGGAAGTGTGTGGCGGCAGCAGCTGCAAAGGGGACCGACGGGCTTTGCTGAGCTCAAGGTGTGTGACGTTTCTCTCCTCCTCCTGTGTGGTTTCACCAATTGCCCTGCTTGGCTCACAGGAGGCAGGAGATGCAGGAGCGTAGAAAGTAAACGAGCATCAACAGGTGGAGGCTTGTGGGAACGTGGCTTGTTAAAGACAGATCTGAGCTGCACAAACAGTACGCTTGTTTGTGTGCAACCTGTCACATGAGGACAAAAGGCAGCCGAACAGACATCTGCAACTATTTTTGTCTGCTGTCAAGACAAAAAAAAGTCTTTCACTTTCTACAGTGGAAAATAATGGAAAGATAAGACGTAATTTTAACTAAATCAATCTGTAAAATTTAAATATTTTAATAAAAAAAAAAAAAAAAAAAAAAAAAACATAAAAACCCAAAAGCTACATTCGTACTTGATTTCTCTCATCACATAGAAAGAAAGACACAATGGCATAAAAAAAATTCATCAGAAAGTCATATTGCATAATTAAACATGGAGACTATGTTACAAAGTGGCACCACCAACAGCAGTATGCAAAAGCCAAGTTCTAAATCCACCACTGCAATATTTTCATCTAGTTGCTTGCTAGTCCGTTGAGTCAAACTGAGATTAACAATTCCTGCTGTCCTGCAAAAAAAAAAAAAAAAAAAAGATTAAAACATTTTTCATTTTCATTTCTGCACAAGTTTGTCTTCTACCTGCTCACTGAGAGCAACAAGCTCATCCCATAATCAACACTTTCTTAGCCCCTGTTAATGAAGGGAGTGAAAGACCAACATCTGATCCATTAACGATCAGCAGGAGGAGGAGGAGGAGGAGGAGGAGAATGCGGAAACGAGAGGAGACCGACTCTTTTCAATTTTAACTTGTCTCTTTTAACCTACCAAACCCTTTCTTATTTGGGTCTTTTTTCTGCCCATCTGCACAAAGCAACAAAAAAAATCAAAAAAAAAAAAAAAAAAAAAAAAAAAAAAAAATCAATGGTGAGACACGGCAACGGTGAACAAGCAGAAAATCACAGCAATTTAAGGTGTCGCATCCCGACCCCAGCATATGCTCAGGCATTTTATTGACATAACTAGCAAGGTTTAACTGTGGTCGTACAGAAACTCCGAGAGCCAGGAAGAAGCGTTCATCTTGTTCTCAGGGACTGAATGTTGACGCATCCCTACCGACTGCCATTAACCTACCGTGTGGAATTTCTGTTTGTTGATGTATCCACGCGTGCACCATTGTTAGACATTTGGGGGTTGTAAGGAGTTCTAAAACTAGGTTCTAAACTAATCTTAGATTTCTGTATTATGTCATTCCTGACACGTTACCTATTCTATAGCTCTTTTACTTTTGCATTGCACAAGCCTGTCTCTCCCACTCCCCGTTCCCGCACAGGACTGAACTCGCCGATAACGCGCTCGTCTCGAAGCCCCGAGACTCTCGCTTAACGTCCCTCCTGTGAACTGCACAGAAAGAGAAATCCCTGCCACGGAGAAAACGGGTGTCAAAATAACGGCGAGCTTAAAAGCAACGTGGGCGCGCCACTCTGGCCCAGGTGCAGCGCGTTCAGGGGATGAACGCAGCACAGGGGATGGCGTTTCAGCATCGCTGATCAAAGCAAACAGTGATGGACTAGGAAGTCCTGCTGGCTTCCATCGCATCGCCTCAGAAAAAGCAGTTTGAGGGGCGGGGGGAGGGGAGCATACTCAAGCACCTGGGTTCAGTAGGTGATCTCTCTGTTTACTCTTATACTCCCTCCCTCACTGGGAAGAGTTTACAAAAGAAAAAGCGCGAAGGTAAAGCAGCTCCGTTTCACATTTGATATCCCCTCCAACACTGGCTGTTGGACCACCACAATGAACGACAGATGAGGCATTTTTTGCATGATGCTCTGAATTAGAAACGTCTCAGGACCTGTGGCATTTAGAGTCCTTCTTACTACCTATGGCTTCGTTGCCATATTCTATTAATCGTGGATTAATTTATCTCCGATAAACGTAAGATAATTAAAATGCATTTCCTGTGCACCAGCTCTGTGCAACATGACATTAGTGTATGCGGCTATTTTTCATTTGCTTAGCCTGCTGAGAACATTACATGGAATTAAATCAGCTATACCAACAAAGAGTGAGCAAACTGCTTCTTACTATGTACATATCAACCTACAGAAGAGAATCAGGTACATCACTGCTTATTTATTTCCACCAAAGTTGCACAATGAGTGGTGTAATTCAGAGAGGGGAAAAAAACTTGTAACTTTCTGTTATCCCAACATTTCAGCTTTAAAAATATCTGCTGTTATACAGAATGCATAACAAGATTTTTCTACCTAATAAAATATTTAGCTAAAGGCAATGTTTTCATTTACACATTTTGCAGCAGTATAATCTCACAACATCCAACACTAAGCTTCTTGTAGCTGGTGGTTGCATGCTGACAAAACACTGGTTCCAAGTTAAATTCCTGACTAATTCCTCTGCCTTGTCCAACTCTGTTCTGATGTATCTGACAGTGCAAACCACCAAATTCTTACAGGCTAGCGGTAACAAGCCCAGAATTGCACTGGTTCAGTTCTTACCTTTTAGGCAGGTCCTACAGAGCAAGGCCCATCTTAAACCTTGGAGCTCTTCTCCAAGACAACTGCAAGGGTTGGCGCTAAGTACTCCCTGGTTTCCTCCACCTGTCACATCTCCTGAACCTTTTCCTTCTTCACACAGTCTGTAACACCACTGCTACAGGGAAGACACTGAGCTCTGTCAAACCCCATCCCACCCTAGACACAGTCACTTTGCATGAAACTTCCTGTCTCAGAGTGCCTGGATGACTAACCACCAACTGACACTCAACCTGTCCAGAAAGGAGATTGTCTTCATGCCTGTGTGTCTCACCTGTAAAGTAATTTCATAGGACAACAATGTCATTTTGAGAAACCTGCTCACTGCCCTTTCATTGTGTCTATGATCTCTACATGCGTATTGTGAGCTCAGTGTGGAACAGCCGCCACAGATTACAGTGTTGTCTGCTCACCTTTAGGGCCAGATTACAGCCTCTGTTGTGCTCCAGTCTGACTATAGCAGTTGTTTCTCAGCTGAACTAACTATGTATGCCTCCAGGCCACTGGAACCCATCCAACACACCGCTGCATCTCATGTCTACAGCCATCTAAATCATTAATGTCCCAACCTCTCTTCTGCTGTTTGAGGTATACTCACATATCAAGCCCATGACCTTGGAGCTGACATATGGGGCAGCCCAGAAATCTCTACATTGAGAACATCATCAAAATGCCATCAAAGCTCACTTACTGTTGGCACCTTCAGAACCCCTGACAGTCCCTGTTACCCAAAGGTCAAAAGTGTCACACCCATTACTCAGCCGAAAAACAAACTTCAAGCCATCACTTGGATTTAAAATATCCCACTCCCTCCACCAAAAGGAACTTACCTCTTAAAAATGCACCTCAGCACAAAAACATGGTTAACCCATCTGATGCAAGTTTTCCTCTAGGCTGTTTCACAACCAAGAACATACAGTATTTTGTGGTGCTTTTTCCAAAGAAACCCAGAACTAATTTTCTGCTTGCATTCATTATGTGCTGTTTATCATACACCGTTATGGCACTTTTACACACCCACTTGTAAGATGCTTTGGCTAAAAGCATCCGCTAAGTGAATAAATGGACATATAAACATAACTGACAGTCCATGTGTGCTTGTAATGTACCACTTTGGCTTTTAATCAGCTGTACAGGTCTGCAATTCTTCCACTAAAAACAGAACCATCACAGAACAGTAGGAAAGGAAACAGCAAGAGGAAATGAAAAAGAAACAGTGGAAAAAGGAGGAAGGTTCAAACTTAGAGCATCAAGCAGCAGAATTTAAAGCAGAACGCTGTCTTTTAAACTCCAGGAACAGAAGTTACTTGTTTTCAACGCTGCAGTTGATTTTTAAAAATTTTTTTTAAGTGCATTTAACTTCAGTTCAACTTGCAAAACTCTAAACTTGTGCAAATTTTAAAAACACAGGCACAGTTAAAAAGGTTTAATTCTGTTACAGCTACGGTCAGGAGTGGCCGCATCTCACCTTCTCTGTGCTACACGTGCAGCATCCAAAGGAAGCAGCAGTCCTCATATGACAGCCTTCCGTTACCGAGGTTACTTACAGCACTAACCCAAATGTGTAATTACAAGACTTCATATTCCATTTAGGCCAGATGACAAAGACCCTTTTTTCACATGAAACAAAACAATCGGTTTCATTAATGTCAGATGAGACTATGTTGGGGGGGGGGAGTCTGGAGAGTTCCTCTTACGTTGCTTGTACCTTTGTTCTGTACATTCCTAGTTTCACGCTTTACACAGCCACAACATTCCCTTGTTCTAACACGATGCACCCAATCGATTACGATCCACTCAACATTCAAACAGATTCAAACAGCTCATGCGGCGGTACTCACTGATGAGTAGCGAAGAATGGTTATCTCTGCTCTCCACGATGCGACATTGTTCCAGGACTACGACCTCCTCGGGCTCAGAGTGCTGCAGGGACAAAGAACAGAGTCAGCAGGTGGACCACTGACTGGCCTGGTCTGCGTGATGACTGACAGCTGGGTGCTTGTGCTCAGGCTTTAGGGGACACTCTTTTCCGGGGTGGGGGACATTAACGCTCACTCTGGCAAAGAGGGGGAGGGGGGAACAGAAAGGAGAAGAACACAAACAGGTTCCCCCCCCCCCCCAGTCTTGTTTCTTCCCTGTCAGATCTGCCGAAAAATAGAAATCATTCCATCCGTGATTAACAGGTGGCCGTGTTCGACTGCAGCTTATAGAACCCTGATTGAGCACCGGCACAATTCCGGAACTCGCCGCATTTGCCGAGCAACGACAAAGCCCTTCTCAAAAGCACCAGGTGAAAAAAGGGAGTAGGAAGCTCACATTCGCCATCATCACCGTCACTAATTCTAATGGTAACGCAAGCTATTTATATCATGCCTTTCCGTCCATCTGCCGTTGCCCTCGTGAAATATATTTGAGTTGTGTCATCGTTAGGACCTTTGTGGAGTCTACCTTAGCCAAGTGATGTCTGAGATAATGCAGAACAGGAAGTGCTTCAGGTAAGAACCATACAGTCACATAAAAATGCAACCAAGCCTCCATAAATTTGCAGGCGCCTATGCTGCATTATAGCAAATAACTCTTTTATCCTGACATAGATACCATCATACCATCGTCGTAACAGTTAATTACATCAAAGCAGCACAGAGTGGCACTAATTGCAATAAGAGTGGAACTAACTTTTTAAAATATTAATCAAACAAAACTGCAGCAATGCAAAAACGTGCACCATGTAACACTTGGTTTTCATTAACAGGCAGAAATTAGAGAAATGCAAAGAATAAACACGTGGTGTAAAAATAGCCATAAGGGATTATATGTGAAGGCTACTTCTAGTGCTAATGTCTGTCGATACACACAGAGAGTCTCAGCATAGGAAGTTATCACGAGAGAAACTAAAAAAAGTAACACCCTCCTGTGCTTCTTACACTGTGATAGAATTATACTTGGAAGTAGCATCTAACAAACACTTTTCTAGGGCAAACATTTCTCCTCTCGGACCCTTAAGGCAGGAGGACCCTCGTAATTGGGGCCTTCGGCTGCAGCCGAACGGTTCAGAGCCGGGAGAATTTCATTTGTTAAGGTCGGGCTTTTCCTGTGAAGCCCGACTGATAAGAGGATCGGAGTTATCGGCGCCGCCTGTCATTTCCAAGGAGAGAGCGCTACCGCCCCAGAGCCACAGCGTATAGGGTGTACGGGGGGGGAAACGGTGCTCAGGACGGCCTCTGCATGGTAAACAGGAGACAGCTGCTGCCGTCAGGAAGTCAGAGGGATACGCCACACAGGATTTCTGTGCAGGCAACTGGTGCCTCCTTAGTGTGGCCTGAGGAATTTCGTTCTCTGTGTGTGTGTGTGTGTGTGTGTGTGTGTGTGTGTGGGAGGGGGGTGGCCTGATGCACTACTGTAAAAAACTATCCAACTTGTGTTTGTTCTTTGCGTGAGTGCTCAGTTAATCCGTTCATCCATCGTCTGAGAAGCCATCAATTCCACATTACCCCAATTACCTCAACAGAATCCCTCTTGCGTCGACAGGTAAGAGGCTTCTGTTGAGGTAATTGGGGTAATAACCTGAGCACCCAGAAGAAAACTGTGTAAGCGCATGGAGAGCATGCAAACCCTGTGGACATACATGTGCACGTGCACACACATGCAGACACACACACATGAGCGTGCGCAGGCTTCAAATATTTGTCGAGCCAACACCACAACTCCTGTTCAACATATACAACATGTTTAATGTTCTGGCTAAGACCACGAGTCCATGTTATATCACACACCTGTTCCCAAGGGTACATGAGGGAACACAGCAGGTGAACTGACAAAGAGAAGCTTGCCAGCTTGGAGGGCTGTGCTACGATTCATCGGTGACATCAGCTTGCTTATATTTTCCGCAGTCGAGGAGCTCTCCGAGAATCATCACCTTTATGGTGTTCTGAGAAGCAAATCATGCAAGCGCTGCAAACAGCCCCATAAAACCATATAAAGGAATGTTTTTTGACCAAGATGCTGCTGACAGATAAAACCTGCTATAAGAACAGCAATATGCCGTAAATGGAAAACACACTCAGATCCAGCCAATGGGCTGTGGATGACTTATCATGCATTCTGAGGGTTGCCGCGACAACGTTAGAATCTGGATCGGAACTGACGCTGCCACATCTGCAGAGAATGTGGGGGGGGGGGGGTCTTTGGGGGCAAAATGCCCAAATTAAATTTTATTGCTAGGGCATCAAATTAAGTTGGTCAGCTCCCAGCAATTAGACAATTAAACCAAACTGCCTCTTTTCTTCGCTTCTCGCACCAACTGTGCGATTTTACCCACAAGAGGAAGCTGAATTACAGCAGCATCCGCCTGGGACCGTACTGTCAGCGCTGCCCAGGCGTGTTATTTTTTAAGAGCCGTGGGGAGGCGCCTACCCATTTCCTCTGGTTAAAGATGGCGGGAAAGCAAATCGCACTTGACAAGTCCGTCCTCAGCGCCGGCGACTAGCTCGAATCCGTGCGTTTGCCGTCACGTGCCTCTGACACATTCGCCCTCGTCGACGCCACCTGCGGCTCGCCCCACCCAGACCTTCCTCGTTATGTGGAAAGCATGCCAAAGTAACACACGCTAATGATCGACATGGTTACTGCTCTTCCCAGCAGTACAGACCTTCACGTATAAAACATAGGTCCATCAATCACTCACATAAACCTCATTTCCATATTTAAACATAATTGGTCACCCTTCTAACACTGTGCATTTCATTTAATGCGTTTACAGTGCACTATATGGAGAAATTGATCATACACAAGGCATCAGACTATCAAAGGGATCCATGGGGTAAAAAGAAGTTAGGAGCCCATATTATACTGGGAATACTGTGCAACTGGTTTCTCAATGTATGATAAACACGAGGCCCTAGTGGGATAGAGCGTTCGAGCTATATGTTAATGAAAGCCGTAAGAGGATAATAATCGTGCCTCAAGATATGGTTACTGAGTCATTCTTTACCTCCCACTTTAGTCTGTCTGCATTTCCACAGTTCAGGCTTCAAGATTCTCATGTCTACTGCTCTGACAACGGCAGACATATGGACCGCCCTCACGGGCGTAAAAATCTCACATTTTCAATTTAATACACGTCATTTACTCTAATGGAGCACGTTAGCGATGTCAGCGGCCTTCTGCCAGTTCCAAAGCGCTTGGCATTTGCGGGAGAGATGATGAATTAGGCTACCCCCCAATGCTGTCTCATAGCTGTTCCCAGGCTATTAAAGAGCCCGTATGGGGGTGACTTTGGGTATATGAGCAGAAGAGGGGCCGGCCTGTTGATTTCCCTGCTGCCGGCCCGTTTGTGGAGCAGCGTCTCGAGTTTAAGAACCCTTCCCACGAGGTGGGCATTCAAAACCAGGTCAACGCCTGCCTCCTTTTATAAATTCTTTAATGAGAACAATGAGGGTCTGAAGTAGAAATAGCGAGAGCCTTCAAGAGGGCAAGGCATCCCTCTCAGAGGATATATGGGCTCTCATGCCACACACACACGCACACACACGCGCGCACACACACACACGCACACACACTTTCTTTTGTGATGACATCACTTTAAAATTTGTGATCTCATCAGTGAACACAATTTATATCAGTCAATTATACTTCACTGGAAAACATTTTCTAATTCTGTATTCTTCAACTTTTGAAAATATTTTCATTGACTCAATCTCTTGGCTTATTTAAAAAGTAAATAATGGAACAGTTCAGTGACTAATATCCAATTCACAGCTCCTTTGTCACGTAGGCTCCATCTGTTTGAAGCAACAAAAAAGAAAAAAGCCCCTTCTAGGTAAAGGAGACCTAAAACCCTGTCCGCTTTGATACGCTAAAGCACTTCAAGCGCTGTTTGTGATCAGACTCGTTCAGCTCCCGCCTCTGAAAAGAAAAGAGAAAAAAAAAAAAAACCAACAATCGACGCGCTGCAGACACGCAAGGACGTAGCCTTATGGCTGAAAAACAGAGTCCTGCAGCTCCTGCTGCTCTGCACGCTGATTTCTAAAGCAAAGCATGGAGTTTTAAAACTCACCACCTCTAGGGTATGTGCTTCCCCTCCTCTTTCATTTTTTTGAGTTCAGCGTTTTTGTCAGGGTGGGACGCAGTAGGTCAGGGGGAGACACAATTGTCTGGGCTCAGCTTACGACACGAGTTCTTAGCAATGACAGTGTAACATTGCTCAGATGGCTTTACCACATGCTTGTGTTTTCAATGTTTAGGACCTACCGATTGGTCGTGAAGAGCAATGCATGATGGGCAACTAACAAAACATATTTGTTGGCCTTTGTTAGAGGCATGTATCTGAAGCACAGTAATATAAATGTTAGACATGTTTTCTCTACACGCCTCAAATAAAGATCAGAGAAGCCAAAACAAGAAGAATGAAAATGCTGTTGAATTAGAGCTACATATTTTACTATATTTAAATGAAAAATAAGGATAAAAAAAAATGCAGTTTTAGCAGATTGGAATGAAAACTGTGCTAGAATCTTCCTCTTGGCAGCAGGGCATGGAGGCTACATTGCTTCAGGGTAATGTAAGTAAATCATATTCTTCAGCATTTAGTTAATCTGTGTAGCCCAACAGCAAGGCAGATTCTCAGATCATCAATTCACCATTTTTAACTGCTCATCCAGTCTGGAGGGCCAAGAGCCAGGAAATGGAGGTCAGATGGTCAGAAGATTTTTTTTTTTTTTTTTTTGCTGCAATGTTGCGTGTAATTACACAAAATATTTTGCTCTGAAGTATGCACAGCAGTTCACATCTATGTACGATTAAGAAACACAAGAGGTAAATATTCAGTCTAAGAAGATGATTCCACACTCAGAGGTCAAACACGACTAATTTAAATGCGGCTTTTCATCTCAGTCTAACATCTGATTACAATCACTTTGCGAACAAGACAAAAAATGCAGTCATGAAAAAAATTTATATCTGCAACAGCATTTTCAAATAGAGATCTCCAAAAACCTTTTAGGTGATGTGATGGAATCCCAGTGTTACAAGGGAAGAAAAGTCCTCAAGACACTTATTGTTTCCCCCCCTCACGATACTGTGAATTACTTTACTAAGATCTGTATATGGCAAATACTGAGCACAGTTGAAAATAAGGTGTGCAAATTAAATCTCTGCCAAAACCCTACAACAAATTTGATAATCTAAGACTAATTGCGAATATAAACATCATGAGTAATTGTTCGATACTAAAAAACTCCCAATGTTTCTCATACCTAAACAATAAAAACATGGAAACAGTTGGACAACACACAGCCTGTGAACAATACGGATTCTATCTGCTATTAAAATTATCTACCAGATTGAAAGTTAGGTAGTGTTGTGTCTCCTTGGCATCTAGCCAGGCAGAATGGATTTGCGGTTCTATCCTGTGATGGACTGATCTGTTCCCTGGGGCAAGCTTGTGTATCAAGCTCCTTAGCGTGAAACCAAACAGGATAAACTCCATCTTAATGAGTCTTCAAGGTGCCAGCAGAGCCTCTTTTCATTTAGAGAACACCATAATGCTGATCCCACAAAAACGAGCATTTTTTTATACTAATAAAAACAGTGGGAAATCAAGACAGCGTTAAAGAAAATGCCTCTCTCTGCGTCAGTTCCATTCAATAATGCGCCAGAGAAATACCGTGTAGGCAACCCAATTCCAGCATACATCAACATGCACGTGTGTTTAGACTACACACTTCATGCAGAATACGCAGACGGTGTTAAGAGGCTTCCTATAGATAATCCCATAAAAAAACAAGAGGAGGGGGGGGGACAACAAGATGATATAAGCGGTTAATTTGTTCTCTCACACTTTAAATTTACAGTGGAAAATATATTTGTCCTGACAGAGCTTCGACGTGCTGGATGCGGGAATGTGCTCAGACCGTCAGGTCAAAAGCCCACACAACCAGCGACCAGGCGGCGGAGGGTTCTGTCTGCTAGGGAAGGACGTTAAAAATGACACCCCTCTTTCTGCTTTAAGACTCAACCTCATAAAATATTGAAGGACTGGCCCCATTAAGAAGAATTTCACCTGTGCATAGACGAGCCATTAACGAGCGAGCCAAGGAAGGCATTGGAGCAAAACCAAGGAGGAGGGAGAGGAGGAGACGTGTGGGTTTTACATCAGTTTGCTGCTCATTACATGAAGCTACGCGGAATCTGGAAGTGTGCAAACCACCAAATGCGTTTTCCCAATAACTGATGCATGTAGTGCTGATCAAAACACTTAAAGGGGGAGGGAGTGGCTGGGGGCACATTAAAAAATTGCAGCTCTGGAAGAAAATAACGAGTCGGGTCCACGAGGACTTAACTGTCAATGTTTAATTAGCCCAAGCAAAGCCAGAGGGGAAACCTGCCTTGTTCTTCTCAAGCCTGCTAAGTCACCCCCCTCCCCCCCCAGTGCCGGCCCAACATGACAACGAGAACTCAACCCCGCTCGTCCCACTCGGGAGGACAGCGCACATTAACGCCTGGAACACGACACCTGCTTACAGACCACTTAACGGAGGGGTTCGATCACGACACGGCGGAACGAAACACAGCCGCGGAGAAGGGACCTGCCGGGTAACATGCCACGCAGAGCATCCACTGCAAATTTATTTCTTGGTGACTATTTATTGAAATTATTAAAGACAAGGGCTTAAGGGCATAGCTTATAAAAAAACTTCAGATACATTTTCTGTTACAGTAACGGCAGGCTGCAAAAACACACAAGCAAGCCTGAGTGTCTACCTACTCTCCTGTAGAACAGCAACATGAATACTATTTATTCATTACAAAGAGCACTCAGAATTTTTAAAATATATTTTTCCCTAACCCTATTTTTTTCACCCCCCTCCAAAACACCAATAAAAGTCAGTTGTTGGTTTGTGTACCCTTTAACTATAAACATAATACTATGCATTGAAGTAAAACATCTGGTAAACATTCACAAAATCACACTTCAGGCATTTATTCCATCAGAAACATGTTCACGGGTGTCATGATAAGATTCCTGCTAAGAGAAGCCCACATTATTTCAAAAAATATATCAGGCTGTACCTGTTAATGATATTCTTAACCGATTAAAGAGCATAATTTTTTAACGAGGACAGTTAGTCGCAAAGTGCCATCAGTCAAAAGCCATATTTTAGGGCCGCTAAAACACAAAATTAATTAAGTGCTCAAGACAGGTAATCTGGACCTGGCTTCGTTTTACCAGCCCTCATATGAATTGGAATTGGTTTTTGTTGCAGAAACTGTATGAGCCCAGGCAGAGTTAAAGTAACATTGATGGCATCATTGTCCTATGACATTTCTGCAGCTGGCTATGCTAAACAGCGGCGTGAAGGCTCAGCTGACGGTTCCAATCCTTCCTGCAAAGATAGTGGCATGTATTGGGTCCAGTGGGGGCTGTAGCAGCCCTGTTATTAGCAAGACGGTACCGTGGGACTGACAGATGTCGGGGCCCTTCACCTCCACCCTGTACACCTTCACCCCCCCCAGTCATCCTGCAGTGACTGATTGGAGGAAGAGGAGGATGTCTCTCAGCGTTCCACTTCCTGCTTTTGTCACCCAGGCTCAAAGAGGAAGGATACACCAGGCTATCAAATTAAAGCTGTTTTGAAAAATCTTTATAATAATAAAACAAATCAACTTTAAGACACCTTTCCAAACTATTACAGACAGTCACTTTTTCGTACTTCAGAAAATTCTGCTCAGTTATTAAGGAATCGATAATCTCAAAGAGGTTGCTAAATATTTTTACTTTGACGGTTTTCTGAAAGTACGTGTCAAACTGCATTTCACTGGTGCCTACAACTAAACACATTAAGGTAGACTACTTCTGAAACAAATACCACGGTACTTTTACCAGACCTGTTCAGTTCTCCACTCTTTATCCCCAATTAAATACAAATTTTTACGTATTCTCAGATAACACAAATCACTCCTTAACACGACCCTGACTTAGAATGCGTAAAACCTCAACTGCACCCTGCACAGCACAAAGGCATTTCAGCACGCCTTCTCCCCCCCAAATCCGTGTATTATTTGTCGAAATAAAAACCGAGAAGTAGTTAATGAGCTCAACTGAAATATGTGACGCTTTAATGAGTCTCCTCGGTGCAAGGATGAGCTCAGCTGTCTCCTGCGTTGACTTCGTTAGGCAAGGATCAAACGCTGGAGATACCCTTGGCCACCAGATGGCCTGTATTCCCTTTAATTTAGACAGCGTGACTTCTCATTGAGCGTTAGCATTAAGGTAATTTGCTGTGACAAGCAATGTGGCGTTAGGCCCTAGTGTCAAATACAGTATTAAAAGCCGTTACTCAGAAACAGCTTCAATACAAAATCAACACAACGTCTAGGCGAAAAACTTGGGTCATTCACTGTGTCGACACACATGCGTGAAGGTCAGCAGGGCTGTAGAATGCTAATGTCCTACGCAAATGAATAACTGGAGGAATTTTAAAGCAGATCTTCTTGTACTGGGTCACAGAAAACCTGCATACAGTGGGGTGGACAGGAGAGAAGAGAATTCGGATAAAGTTGTTTATCCGTTTATATCAAAATGTCTTTCAAATTACAGTCGACCTCACTGAGCACTTAACTGTTTTCTGACTAAATTAAACTCTAATCTCTTCAAATCAACATTTGATAAAATTGCTGATTAACTACTCAGTATAAATCAGTTGCGACCATGAAAATCAAACCTCCCCCTTTGAACAGCACAATATCTCACCGATCTATTCTCTAATTCCTGAAAACTATGGAAATAACTAAACATATGTAAGAATAGATTTTCTTTGCAGGAAATTGCGTAAGCCCGGCTCTTCGGTTCGCAGCACCGTCGTTGTCGAGGCAAAGTCTCAAAGTAACATTCGAGGCACTGTTTTCCCTCGACGTTTCTGTGGCTAGCTACGCTAATTAGCAGGACGAAGGTTCAGGTGACAGTTCCAGTCCTTTCCAAAAAGGTGGCAGCGTGTATCAGGTTTAGCAGCTGCTGTACTGTAAAATATGTAAATAACTAATAGTTATTCCCCAATCTCAAGCATCTATCTTCTTATGTGTGTGTCAGTATGAAAAATCAGACTTTCATATATAGTGAAGCAGTCACACCCCCTCCCCTTGTTTTTTGCAACCTACCACATCATAACAGAGCAGGCTTTGGATAAGATTACAGTGCAAAACCACAACATTTCATTCAGAAACTTTAGTCAGTGCAACACCAGCTGTTTGGCTTTGTGCAATACGTTGGATTGCTAAGGGCATCACATTATACAGTATTTGGCAGCCAAAATACGTGTCAAAATTTGCCGTGTTTGTGTGACGAGCAAATTTCACTCATACCCGCATCATTCTCACTGTCAATGGGTTTGGGGGGTATTTTACTTTTTTATTAATTGGTTT
>JABJVR010047187.1:0-28661 GCA_025773905.1 Chitala chitala | reverse complement strand
AGCCTGGAGCCCATCCCAGAGCACATAGGGCGCAGGGCAGGGGACACCCAGGGCGGGGCGCCAACCCACCACAGCACTCAACATCTGCAACGGATCATTTGAAAAATTGAGAATGGAATAAATTAGTACTACATACTGGACTGGAAAAATGTGTCACTATAATATGTAATCCATTATAAATCCCAGGTGAACATTATGAAACTCACATTGGAAGTACTGGAGTTCTGTAAACTATAATCTCTTATATTTGCTCTTGAAAATATCTGATAACTGAACTGAGAGTAAAAACCAGATTAGGACACTGTAATCTCTTGCATTCTGTCATCAGATGAATGGATAATTTATCTGCAAGTATAAATTATTCAAACACAACTATTTGCTTCATTGTGATGCTGGAACTATTTTCCACGTAGTGTGCAGAACAAATTAAAGTACAATTACTGAAACTAGGCTTTTCCTAATTCTCTGTGCTACAAAGTTGTAAACAGTTGTGTATAAATACATACCATTTCTTCATTTAAGTACCTATAGACACTGATGCTTATTGCAGCATTGCATCCCATTTTCTCTACTAGAAAGGGCATGCTCTGGGATGTCTAATTATGTAGGGGTGGCACAGAGGGCACTTCATAGTTGCAACCTATGGGTATCCAGAGACATGTAGACCATTGTAAGGCACCTAACAAGGCACTGCGTTGCACTTTCTCCAAAGGAAGGGCACTCGTTAAGACAACGTTACATGTTCTTGACCTCTAGGGCACATCATCATGCAGTGTGACATGAAGGAGCACACAAGATAGCACTCAATTGTTTTTTTTCCATGTGAAGGGAAGCCAGCGGTGGCATTTTTGCCACTCTAAAGGGTGCAAAGTTTTTTCAATCATGGAGACACCGGACCCCCCTTTCCCGACACACAAACACACGCGCGCGCAAACACACACACACACCATGAGTCCTCAATTGAGGCAGGATCAACACGAATCAGGATTTCGCAGAACAAATATGGCAAACTACTAAGCAAAATTCTATGCATAATTCATGCAGAAATGGGGCATCTATGTCCCTGTCTTGTGTTATAGTTTCCTCACTGTCTGACAGAATAACTGAGGAGCACGACGTGACATGCACAGCACTACAGAACTTATTTAGAAGAATGATGCTTTCCATTAACATTCTCACAATGGCTACTGGACCACATAAAGTGCTATAATGAAGACTTACCTACTTAGGAGAACAGATTGGGTTCCAGTAATCATGTTTACACGGTTGCCCCTGGTAATGGTATTGTTACCGCAAAAGACTGTAGTTACCACACATCATTATAATTTGCAGAAATCTGAGAGGAGGTCAGAGTTATGCTGTGGAATGGTTTAAAGCCAAACATTAATTTCTTCTCATGTCAAGAATGATAAAATGCAGCAATTACCTTCCTAAAGAGCCAGTGATCATTTTTAAAAGGTGGTCAAGAAAGTTCATGATGTCAGAGCTGATGAGAGAGGACCTCTGTAGAGTCGAACTGGAACACTACACCAGCATGTGTTACAATCATAACATGCTTGTATGTTACGTTTTTTTTCCTGCGCATTAATGCCAGTCAGCGCACAGCGTCTCAGTGTGTTCTGTCCTTAGGGGCCTTGTGAGTTGAAATACCTTAACTGTCACCATCGATTAGAAATGTACAACACACTGGTTTTGGGTAGAAGAAAACTTGAACAAATACAGGCTTGAACTGAGAGTCTCCTAGTCTTCTGCCAAGTTGCCATGGCAGCATTGAAACACCTTTTGTCACCTTTGTTTATCCTCTTAGCAGTATATAAGCATGTCACTCCGTCTTCAGATTTTAATTCTGTTTTAACAAAAGGAACATTTTTTGTGTTTTCAGGCGTTCTTCCAGTTTGTCTGTGTCTGACCACATGAGCCATGTTGAAGGTGTGCTCACATCACAGCATTCATGATGGGCTGCTGTTAACCTGTCCTTCTCAGCATCTGATCCATCACACACCGAGAATCCCCTGCAACAGTTTAGAAAACCACCGTTTTAAATGCGGCTGTTCTCTCGTTTTGGATTTCTACAATTATATTTAATTATATCCCAAAATTATTTGGATGGGTGTAATTAAAATTTGTTTGGGGTTCTGATTTGGATGCTGCAGTCAAGATTTTGATTAGGTCTGACAGAGTGGGCAATTAGCACACAGCTGGGAAGAAAAATGTGCCCTGCAAATCAGTCCCTCTCTTGGTCACCATAACTCACAGGTATTTAGCTTTAATTCAACCCTGTGCGCAGTTTATTGCTGTAAGGTGGGTGGATGGAACTGAAGCCTGAAGTGCAGAAAAAAGAAAAGCAGAAGTGATGTCATCAGAGTTGGGATCCAAAATTTTAACAACAAGGCTGATGGGTTCTCAACCACAGGAAATTTGCTGATGCACCAGGCTTTCAATGACTAACAGCAAGCACATGTTTATCCCCATCTTGCGTTACTTGTGTTAGAAGCATTGATTTAGGAGGTCAGCTGAGCTTCTTTGTATCTAGTAGCAACGTGGCTCTCAGGTACAGGTGGGTTCTGAAGGAAGGCTGTTGTGATGCAGAGAGTGCGGAGTCCTTACTCATTCTGATTCACTTCTCCACTTTCTCAAAATATGTTGGTAAATGTGTTCAGCTATCAAGAGCAGTGAATGTACAGCCCCCATGTCCATCAGTGCTAAGTGTTAAATGATGCTCTGACTTATTGCAACAGCAGCATTTTACATACTTTAAAGAGTACATTTGCCATTTCACTGGAACAGTGTGTCCTTAACGATCTAAAAATGGATAATATTTCTGTAATTCATGCTCATGGCTGAAAAAAATTAAAGAAAAACAGTCTGTTAATGAAAAATATCAAAACAGCTTTTTACTGTAATTGTGCTTTATACATCATAAACTCGAGAGAAAATAAATGCATAAATAATATTCAGATATGAGAATAATTTGCATACTTGTCTGTTTCCTACAGACTGAGACTTTGAGCGAGACGCTCAAAATGGTAGCTCCCCAGGCGCTAAAAGAATGGCTGCCCACTGCTCCCCCCAGGGGGATGGGTTAAATAAAGAAAACAAATTAATTCTATGTGACAAACATACTTGGCTATGATCCCATTCCCTTCCCTTCCAGACTACAGGTTAAATGACTGGAACGCAAGGACTTTAGAGAAGGGCGCCCCGCTGCGTACCATGAATAGCAGCAATCAGACTGTCAACATATCTGTGAAAATCCCTGTCAACACAACAGGGAACAACACTCTGACCCAATCACTGAAGGAGAAAAGCTGAAATCGTTAAACACAGTCAAGGACCAAAAGGTGGGCCAAAGATTTGCTTTCTTCTCCCAAGTGTTTTAATCCATTAATTTTTCGTAATGGGAGGAAACCGATACATTCATGAGCTGCAAGCTGTTTGTTTCAAAACTGACAATTCATCAGGGGGTTGAAATGACTGTTGGGTACCACGGCCGGTGGGGGTCCCTTTGTTAGCAAGTCGGCTGGTGTGCAGACAGTATGCCAACTGTTGACTGTTGTAAGAGTACCAAGCACTGAAGAAGGTAACTGAAGTCACAGTCTGGAGATTATCTGATTAGAAATAAATGAGTATGACATGATTTCACTTTCTTAAAAGTGAAAACAAACACTGTAAAACTATGCAAATTTATAACTAATAATTCATTACACCCCCGATATTATTAAAAAAAAAAAAATTTAAAAACATAATGTTCCTTAGAATATTGTAGGACTGCTGTGTTGTACATACTAACACAAGAATGGAGCACAGTCCTGTGGAGGGGATACTGCATTCATGGAGGCAGGTATTTGAAACATGGGGGGGGGGAACCATAACCGACAACAGGACCCAATACGATTCAGACAGCGTGAGTACATATGTAACTATGCTCATATGTCACAAACAACACCCCAAAACAACCATTTTAAGAAACCAAAGAGTGCTACCCATCATCATTTTATCTGTATTTTTGTTTTTTCGTTTTTATACATTTTAATTCTCATTAATAATTTTGATGGGAGAGCAGCTGCCTGCCCCGCCCCCCTCTGCTGCCACCACTGCACTGGAGTCTTGAATTCAGCTCTGCCGATCCTTGCTGAGGAGACTGAGGGGGTGAGACCCATGACAGATAAGCCTGTGCGCAGAGCGCGGATTCCTTCTGACAGCCTTTACCGTCTCATCACGCCCGCGCGACTTGTCAGGGGACATCGCGTGTGGCAATGTGGATTACCGTCTGTGGATTTATTGGTCAGCAACACTACCAACACTCAGTAATAAACCCACCGCCAGGATTGCAGAACACGAATGCGGCACCTTAAATCTAACGTCAAATATATAATTAAAGGCAAAACAATTGATAAATGTCAAATGACTACATATAATGACGGACTGTCTGTGTCTTTTTTACTAACACACTCATGAATAAACATAACTTCTGAAATTAAAAAGAAACGTGGCATAATGGTTTTTTTAGGTGTTGAAATTTTTCAAACATCAAAAACAGCCCACAATTAATGTTGAATTCCGCGATACTATTTGCACACAAATTGCTAACAAACGCAAATTGTACTGAAATATCATATCAGAGTTTATGTTAATTGTGTTTAATTCTTATGCTAATGCAATCACCAAGTTCCAGCTCTGAGGTAAAACACCGGAAACTTTGGCAGAGACAATGACAATAGCTGCAGAGGCAAATAATTACATGTTAAAGCGCCACCTGTCAGTTGACAGTGTGCATAATTTGCCAGTGGTCCCTAACAACGAAATGTGTTCTTATTTGGTCTATAAACGTTTGTACAGAATGCTTTATTTCTTTCAGTTTCGTTGTACGACTCTACCGTGAGGCAGCAGCAGAACCCTTTTCAAATGGAGGTGCATACCATGTGAGAGTTCCCGTCTAGTGGAGTATTCTTTACTGTACTGTCTGTCTGTCTCTCTGTCTGTCTCTCTCTATGTCTGTATATATAGCATAGCACTCACACACAAATTTGATAATATATATTTAATGGAAAACAGGAATTTCAATTAACGCCTATTAAGACGCTTAACAGATGTCATTTTCCTCCGCTGAAAATCATGAGACTAAGAAAAGGACAGATTTACAGAAAGTTAAATAGTTTAGATGCAAAAAGCTGTCACTAATTTATCCTAAATCCCATGGTTGGATGCCCATCATCCAATGTTCAATATGTGAGTTGTGTGAATGCTTCTAACTTTTATGTATATATTATAGAATATGCGTCAGTTTTCTGGAAGTATAAAGCATATTTTAAATTCATGAAACCATTAATTATTATCTTAAACCCTAGATCAGGAAATTAGTCACCTTTAAAATAATTCTAGAAACACAAAGTGTATAATTTCAACCATCAAGCAAACTGTGCAACAGTCCCTGTAGTTTTCAATATGTACACAATGAGTTTGTCAAAATACCAGGTCATATAAATTCCAGAGTGAAATAAGCCACCTGACTTTATTAATTTTTTTTTTCAGTTCCGTGAAGTCTGTAGCTTTCCGTTTTTCAGATCCTGTTTTGTTTACATTCCTTAAAAACAGCAACAGACCTAAGACCCTCAAGCAATAGATCATAAGAATGTAAATGACAAGCTGCACAAGACACGTAAGGAACATGTGTTTGCTGGACTACACTCGGTGTAAACCGTCCCTCAGATAAACATTCACCCTTCCGATAAATTTTTAAAGAATCAGTAACGACTTTAAACGACACAATCGTTTTAACGCGTCGAGACGCGTCAGCTTCTCCGGCTTCCACCATGTGCCTCTGAAGTGGTATTACAAGGTGTTGGGATGGGATTTAGAGTTTGCCCCTTGGCAGAATAACAGGCTGATTCTTTCTCTTGTCTATGCCCTGTCTATGCAGCTTTCCGTGTGGCACACGGATACCTCACAGACTGACAGCATCACGTGGACACAAAGACAGATTGGTTCAGTGAAACTGTTTTTTAACGTTCTTGTTCCTTAGGATGTAATTGAAGGACAAATTACTTAGCGTAGACCCATTTGCAGAAATGATTGAGGGAGACAAATCGATGTAATTCATCTGGGGAAAAAAAAAGCATACTTTGTTTAAATCCTGGATCTAGGGCTCGGCACAATTTAAACAAAGGTCCCAATGTTTCTGTTGCACTCATTAAAGCACCGTTTCTTTAAGGCTGCAATGGACACGTTTCCTATTAAACCAAGCTCCTGATTCCACAGGATAGATATAAGTCCTGCATTAATCATGCTGTTCCCTCTGACCAGGCCTGGTTAATGAGCTGTCTTTCTACCTGCAGAGAAAGTTTATTTTAATCCCAGAACCACTCCAGGGCAAGTAATTTAGCACCTTTATTCAGTCATGTTTCTCCTATTTATCCTTACAGCCTCCCACCCTGCTTTTTTCCTGAGCACATGTGATGTGCACTGGAATTGAGTGCTCCTTTGGGGTTGGGGCAGTGTGTATCATTATTCCTGTAATGAGTTATTAACCAAAATTTGCTCTTTTGTTTTTGTGTTTTACTTGAAGATCTTGAAGAGGCATACATGGACAAAACTGTGCAGCTCATTAAACTTGTAATGCACAATGTATATTTTTAAAAGAAAAATCTGAGAGATTCATTCTGGTTATAAAATATATATTTTACTGGAACGCTACTTATTGTGACATGGTATGAAATTGTAATGCACTTTATATATAAATACAAAAAAAATGCGCTATATTAATTGTGCCACCTCAGCAGCCCTGTGTTCCAAGTGTTCCTCATCATGGTGGAAATGGTGGGGGGGGGGAATCGTTTTTATAAGCCTCTGTGTTGACTACAACAAATATACGAACTTGGATTTGATGGCTAAAACTGAAGGCACGATTCTGCGAAGAACCCTTGTAAATAGTTTAGGCTCAAGCAGAACAAGACGGAAAAAAACGAACTCACGTCCACTTATCCAGGACGGGGGGAACACTGAGATCACGTAGTGAATGATTTTATGGTCTGTTGACACAAAAATAACATTTTGTCTGTACCTTTAAGATCTGTAACTGACTCAAAACTATCACAATACAACATTTTGTACCACAGAGACCGGCAACAGCAGCATAATGGTGCTGGCGTGTTTCTCTGCGTCAAGACGCATGAAGATGGAAGGCAACTGAGTCCATTAATGTGCATAGATTTTCTGAATAAATGCCTGCCACGGCGTGACTTACACAGCGCCTGCATGCGAGGGGGGGGAGGTCGCCACAGTTGATCTACTGGCGTCCAGTGAACCATCGAATTGGCACAGGTTTTTACACCAGGTGCCTTTGATCGGGAAAAATCCGTATGAAAAGCATCCATTTTCTTACACGATAAAATGTGAAACATTTAAGGTGCACAATGGTTTTCACGACTGCTGTGTGAAGGTATCACTCTCCTCCACTTACTTGTGCCTTGCTTTCGCATCCTGTCTATACATTTCATTCGAACTCGCCTACGTGTGGCGCTTGTGAGGATCAGTGGCGGAAGAGCAGTTCGTCCCCAGCGCTGATGCCGCACGTATGTCTCGCTGTGTGAAATGGGGCAACACTGGGTCTTCTGAGGCACGAAAAGGGCGTCATGCTTTCATAAGGTGCTACACAAACAGGAAGTAAGACTGGCACACATAGCGCTTTGATGGCTGTCCGTTGTCGTACGTGAAACGGAACGGCCAATGTCCCCTCTGGATCTGCACTGCTGACAAGAGGCCAGCAAACTTAATTATGGGCAGCGGGCCACCTGTCACCTGTGCGCCTCCTATAACTTAGTGCTGCGCTTATTGCTATGAGCACCTTGTTCCTGGCCGTAGAAACCGCAGTTCTCAATTAGCGATCTTACGAGCAGCGGCCAAGTGAATTATCGCTTGTCTCGCTGCACCCGCCAGTTGGTCGCACACACTTATTTTAGCGTCAGTGCCAGATATGTACTGGTTTCAGTGGCAGCCGTGGAGAAAGTCCATCCCAGATGAGCGTGTGTGCGTGGGCGAGGGGAGAAGGGGAGCGTCGTTTTTTAACCTGGTTCACAGCTTGTTAGAAAAGTGCTAAAACACCCCCAGCTGTTTTCTAAAACTGTACCAGTTCGAGAAATTAAACTGGAACAGACACGTTGGAGAGAAGCACCTTATTGTACTTTGCGACTCACTCTTCCATTTACACTTATTGCCACTGAAATAGTTATTTTATTTTAGCGTGTACGTTATACGCACATTTTACAGATTCAGTGATACACGTGGACATAAGAAAACAACTTTTGAAATTTCTGTGCAAAAATCTTACTGGTTTAGTCTCATGTTGTGCTTTTCCACAATACTGAATCTGAAAACACGGTAAAGTGAATGGATGGATGGATGGATGGATGGATGGATGTATATAGCACTTTGATTAAATGCTTCATGTAAGCAAATGTAAAATGTAGACCCATCATAAAAGTCCAAAACCCTGTTTTGAGTGCTGACAGACACAGCAGGTATTTATTTGTATACCTGGGACAGTGATTGCATGTTCTTTTCAGTCTGTTGGCCTTTTTATACATGAACGTGTTGACATCCAGCTGACTCCATTCATTCCCTTTTCCGTTCATGTACATTTTAAATGCAGGACAACAGCACTTCAGTTCCATCGTGTGAAGACAGCAGTTTCGTATCTTCTGTGAAACATTTATGGAATATACAGCTGCAACGAACTGGAGTGGCCCCTTAACCATTGCCATGTGACAGTTGTGGTCTCATATTGTAAGAGTTCTACACAGGTTTGAGTATCTGTAGGCTGATAATTATGTAAACCTCTCTTGTTTCCCTTTAGGGATGTTGAAGCCAACATGTTTTGTTTCATGACAAAGCTGCTGTTTCCTGATGGGCTGGTCCCTCTCCCAAACCCACTGTTTCTGCATTCCTTTGAATTTCAAAGAAATGGTTTTGCATCCTGTGAATTACTGGCAGTGTTAAATGTAATATTCATTTTGAATGGCAGAAAATGAATGTTTTATAAACAATTAATCTGAACCTTCGCACATTTCATAATTATTGCATTAGGATACAATTTTTCACTCTAGCTAAAATTACAGGAACCCTTCACACGTGGTTAGAGTTAACAGTAACTTTTTTTTAGAGTGCCATAATGGGTTATGTTTATATTTTGAATATGCTCTTGTACACTTAGTGAAAGCTTTCTGCTGAAAATTTGGGTAGGTACCTGAAATTTTCTTCTGTTTTTATCTTGCAGTTAAATTGGTTCTGAATCACAAACGGAGCTCTGTCATATAGCATAAACAATACCTGAAACCGTCTCATCAGTTCATATCAGTTCAATAGGATTTATATATTTAGACAGCACATTTGCAAAAACTGAAAAAGATTTTAGACAAGCTAAAAACAGAATGACTGACAGACATTACAGAGGTCAGTGCTGTGCAATACTACGGTCAGTTTGAACAGTGAATTTCAAGAAAATACAGTGAATGTCGGGTTGACTATCGCATTGCATTTGAATACTAGTCCTAAAAAAGCCAAAATGAACAGTGGACACATCTCTCACCCTATTAACTTAACATTATAGGCCAGAAGAGTCAATGGTTTGTAAATAAGCACAAGAATTTAGAACCTTAACTGTTACCAAAATGAGAGACAAGAACAGGTTGTGATAATGTTTAATTGTTACATTCGTAACTGCAACATTTAGAATGTGTAGAGTGTGTGATCCACACTTCCTGATGGTAGACTGTGGTCTACTGCTGAAAAATGCACAGACACTATAGATTTTAAAAACCACCATAGTTTCGCAACTCACCTCTAAAAAGGTCTTTATGAAATACTAGGTGTAGAGTAGGGTTAGTATTAAAGCATAGGTCTGAGAAGAAAAGGTCTAAATTACCTTAAAGGTCTCTGTGCATTTATTTCAGTGAAAGTGGTTGGCCATGGATGTGTTTTGCCCCCTGCCATGAGATCCAGTGCTGTGGCTTAGAAATGCTGCCTGGAACAACATGGTCATGGGCGCAGTGTAAGCTATTAGAATGTAGGGGTGATCATTATCAGCACTGGAAGACGTTGTTATGACCTTGTACTGTTTTCATTGTCCTGCTGATACTATTCCTTCATGGTGGATTAAAGATGTTTTGGATAATGTTGGACCGGTGACTCAAATTTGTTAATATTAGTTTTAGTAGTGGAATTGTCCCTTTGTTACTAAAGCATGCAGCAGTTGTGCCTTTATAATAATAAAAAAAACAAACCTAGACCCCACAATACTATCAAATTTTAGACCTATTTCAAAAATTCCTTTTTTATCAAAAATTCTGGAGAAAATTGTTTCCATCTAAGTAAAATTCAATTTAGAGCAGCATAACATATATGAGACATATCAGTCTTGATCTAGAATGTCTCACAAAATCAAATCAGTGTTTTTATTTTAAGCTCTCATCTGTGCTTACTTTTTATATGTTAGTGTCACTGTTTGTTTATCATTGTGAAGCACTTTGGACAACGTGGTTGTGGTAAATGTGCTATATACAGTAAATAACACTGACATTAACATCACATCATACATACTGTACATACATACAGCGCATATATACATGCATACATACATACTTAGCTAATTAAGAGAAATACAGTTCAATAAATATGCGCGCATAATGGTGTCACCTACAACATTCAACACACACATTTCCCAGGTACATCGCTACGCTATAAAGGCGCTTTAAACGTACCGGAGGAAAATAGCCTGTTTTGTAGTTTGTTTCCACTCACAAATGAATAACAGTTTCTTATCAGTTACTTTTACTTTAGCGAACATAAAACAAACTAAGCTCATTTTATGTTTTTATCCTTAAAGTATGATTTCATCACTAATCCATTAATCAAGTAAAAAATGGGTAAAAGAAAAACATGCTAATGATTAAATTTGTTGTTGAACACCTACAACTGGACAGGACACAGCAATTGTGACATTTTGGAGTACCCAATAATTTGTTTATTTTTTAGCTCCCAAATACATAATACAGAATTTAGCAAACGTTTCAGTGATTACAGAACTGAATGAATACGGATCTGTCAAAGCCAACGACAATACTGGTATTGACTCAGTGAAAGTTTATAAAATTTCCTGCTCAATTAATGTTAACAACCCTACGTATAATGAGAAAAATAATGTAATAATATCATATTAGACAACAAAACAAGTTTTTAAGTCATGCCAAATAAAAATATATGCTGCAGATTTTATTTCTACAAGATTTATGTGTTTCCAGCAGTTTTCCGATTTCAGCTCGTTTATTCCTGTAAACGTTTGAACTCTAAAATTTTCATAAAATCTGTAACATTTTCATAATGAGCACGTATTCATTCTTTCGTCCTTGAGCATTCTTCTTTTCTTCACAGAATCCAAATTCCAGTTCTTCTCTGAAAACGTGTGTAGTTTCTAGACAACAAATTTATAATAATTCATAACAAAATTGTGATTATTTTGTAACCACTGCCCCCTGGTGTTCTGAATTACATATTGTGCTTCCAACTGCAAAGTGGAGTTAGCGAAGGTGCGCAACATCAAAAATTCCATTATCCTTTTTTCTTATATATTTAACAGCACAGAGTATATTATATTCACGTATCTGTAAAAGCAATGTATTTGGGAATATCCCTCCAATGCTGAGTGATATTCATTTTAATTGTGACTGAAAACAATATAAATCACAAAAGATTCAGGAAATAATTTTTTTATGACACATTTCAGTCTGCTCAGATGTGTAATGTTTGTGAGATCACAATATTGACCATCTATGTCTTAGTGCACTTATTAATTTGTTGCATTGCTATTACTGTTTGAACAGTGCTATACAATTATTTTACACCTGCAGGATTATAAAAAGAATAAAATTAAAATACATTGTAATGTGGGGGTGAATACATTACCTAATTTCAGCATCAGTTATCAGGGCATGTCAGGGCATGACACTCTGCTTTCTGAATAAAACCAAGGACAAAAAAGTACAGTACCAACTGCAAAGCCATAAAGATGAGTTTAATACTTTTAAGGTTCAATTTCAAAGATGCTATGAGTTGTCATATGCAACTACCATTTCTTACCTTGATTTATAATTTTAAAGCTTATGGGATATTTTTCTTTTCCAAAGCATTTAATAAGAGTTGAATGTAAGTGTATTGTGGGAATTGTGACTATCTCCTCTAGAACAATAGTGTCTGGTTTCCTGTACTGTATGTGGGTTTAATTCATAAAGTCCACCTTATATTTTTCATAAACAATTTTTGGAACAATTTATTTATCAGCAAAGTGTCAATACCTGTTCTAAATCAGTGAGTGAAATTTCCCCAAACACAGGTTTGCTGCAGGTTAAAAGGTGATGTGTAGTGTCACACACCACAGTGCCGTGACTCATAGCACCGATTCTAAATCATTTTTTCGTACTTCACGTTGTTGAATTTTAGTGCTTTATTGTGTCTTGTTCTCTTTGGTGACTGTCCAGTGTGTCTACTCAGCTCAAAGGACTAGGCAGCCTTCAAGTCCACAAGCATAACAAACCCAAAACTTTGTTGTTTACTTTGTGGTTTATGATATTTTTAAAATACCATTCCATATAATACCAAATATTAAAAAGTCCAGATTAACAATAATAATGCACTAAGCGTGCATTAAAAGTTCTGACGACTAAAACCAGAAACTCTGCAATGTAGGATGTTCTGCGGCAAACATTTAAATATGGCAGGGATCCGTCTCATCTGAAAAGAGAAGCAATACGTTCTCTTTCAAATATGTATAGGCTACCCCCCAGAGACACACGAATGAAAGCAGATGCATGCGCAGCAACTGTGTAACTGGGGAATCCCCACAGTGGAATACAAGAGCCGGTTGTTCCACTTCAATTAAAGTCTTCTAAACCGCAGAATCTGGAGGATGTAGGATATGGCGCATGACTCGCAGGCGTCATAGTTCTGAAAGGCGACTATGTTGTTTTGCCAATGCCCACCTAACGGCCGAAGCGTGGAGTAAAATAACATCAAATAACACATAGTCTACTCACAAAACTCAGAAATTTTAATTGTCCATACTCCCACACGAAAAAAGAAAACGACTGCTTCTCCAATTTGACTACGTGGCTGATTTATGTCACTGTCATTTGCTCTGAAATTCAGAGGGGATACCATTTTCACCAACTGTCACCTCGAAAATTCATATATTTGCCTTTGTGTACATGTAATATGTTATACGACGGATAAATAGTTAAAACATTTTCAAGGGCATTAATTCCACATCGTTAAATCACGTGTCACGTGGTGTAGCCATCAACACAAACAAAAACAGTACTGCGAAAAACCAGTACAAAGAAACGATTGTTCACTGCTGAAAGGGGAAATGACCCAAGAGAGTTTAATCTGGTGATTTAATTTCTCACTGCTCTAATCTTACTTATAACTCGAGTGGTACAATCATGGCCAGTATAGATGGTACACATCTGTGATTTTGTGCTTTGGATAAAAAGCGTCTGCCAAACGATAATGTCATGCAATGTAATTTTGACAGTGATGTAAATCATGTGAAACTATTTCCACTGGGCACTAGTAAAATTAGTTTTTCAAGACTGACTATGACTGTGACACGAACAAATGCGTGTACTACGTCCTGCTCCCCTACAACGTTCAAAGGACGTGTCTTTGGTATTCTGTTGTTTTCGCATATACTGTACATGTAAATAGCATTGATAATATTTCATTTAATGTGGACTTTGCAAATGCGCGTGTTTGGTCATGCTCATTCTCATTTTTTTCCTGTTCTAGTTATCAGAATAAAAAAAAAAATCAAAGCCTTCACAGAAAACAAATATAACGTTTCCTGGACGAGAATAATTGTGACAGTTATTCTGCATGACTGTGCAAAAATCTGTACAAGGTGTCAATACTTTAGTTATTGTGAAGTACCATCCGCAAGGTAGATTCCAGTCAAAAACTAACATAATTCCTTTAAGATACCAAAGCAAAACAAAACATTAAACAACAATAAAAATGTACAAAAAAACACCACGCATAAATTCAATCGCAGACTAAAACACTGTATATCAACTTGTCACAATTTGTAATATAAAACCGCTAGCAGTACAGAAACACATTCCAGTGCGGACGCCATCACCTTATATGTACAAAGCCTGAAGCTACACAGTCGACTACTTAGCGGTACTGTACTGTACACTGTTATCACAGCCCCGCCCGACTGACTACCTACGCGAATCAACATCGCACGGACGCAATGCACACAAACTGATGTCTGGCCAGAAACTCAGCTGAGTCACTTACTCCCAGCAATGTCTCAGATAACACGTATTTATACTGCATCTACCGACCGTCCAGCAATATTGTTACTTATTGACCCAGGCCATATTATGTAACTAAAAATAACGTTCCTCCATAATTACTTACTGTAATAATTAGTGTCAATTACGCACAAACGGCTTCATTACAACTTGTTGCTGGTAGTTAAACTTTAATCGCGTTAAAAGAGAAAACAGCCTGGTATTGCGCTGATATGAACAATAGCTTCTCAAGCACACACACGTACTCTGTTACACTTAATATATAACACTGAGTAGTCTATTACCAGTGAAATATACTGATACAGCTGGACAGGCTTGTGTGCGCTGATCATTTGTACCCTTCCGCGATGTTCTTTATCTATCATTCAATCAGTCAAAATACATCAGTTCGCGGAGCAAACACAAAAAAAGTACTCAGCGGGACAACGGACACTCAGTGGACTGTCCAAGTTGTGTCCAAATTAGACCGCAAAAATTTCCGCCCTGTCATTTTCAGTTTGACAGTGTTTGTGTTAATTGATGGGAAGTATTGCAATTTCTTTTTACCGGACGCACAGAGACTGTTTAAATTACTGAACTAAACACTGGACCCGTCATTCCCATCCATTGATAAATGACAGATTGCGGAAGTGTGTGTTACGTTTTAGGTGTCGAATCCCTCCTTACCACTTCCTGTACAAGGCACAGCAAATGCGCTTCTAGTTTCCTTATCGGTAAATAATGAAATTACTGCTAAACGTTTGAACACACAAGGGACGGTCTATCTACTGCAGTATATGAGCAGCGCAGGATGCAGACTAGTAAAATGGTTCACTGCGGTTTATGTGTCTGTCTGAAAAAATTACTCATCCGTGGGCACAGAGTCTGAACTCACTGTGGGTCTTTAAATGCTTTCGCAAGCAATATACTTGCTTGTACAGGGAATATATCAAGGGTGTTGTTTTTAACCCCATTGGCAACGAAGAGCTCTCCATCGGTGCTAGTTTTGATTTGACGGAATGGAAAGAGCCAGGATAGCTTTCCTGCTTGTGGCACTGATTCTGAACTGTATACAGTATGCAGTTTCGTTTAATCTGGATATTGAAAATCCTACAGTTTTTTCTGGTCCTCCAGGAAGTTACTTTGGATTTGCGGTTGATTTCTTCAAACCGGACAATACACAGTGAGTCTCAGTGTATAATTTTAATGCAAGTGTGATTTACGAAATTCAGCGACAAATACGTTTTGTTTAGCGTGCTTTGTTAGTTTATCAAGAAACTGTGAGATGTGCACTAGCCTCATTGGAAAGTGCCGACAGTGGCGTTTTTTTTAATTCAACTTTATGATCCCTCGTCTAAGTAGTAGTCTAAGTATTTGTTCTACAAAAGTAATGTGACATTGTATCTTTAACCTTATTTACGAGTTACAAGTACATGTTTACTTGTAATTGTGCCGTACTTAGATACATTGAGAACAAGATTATTCCGGGCACCGTGACATTGTTTCTTGTGAAATACGTGGGAAGATACGGACGCGACTCCGCTGCACTTTTGAAACGTCACCAGCATAAAAACATGAAATTTCAGATGGGCTTTATGTTACCTCTAGTGTATCGATTACGTCTAACGACCTTATTTCCCCCCCCTTCCTTTAGGTCAAATATTCTGATAGGTGCCCCCAAAGCCAACACAAGTGGATCCAGCACAGTTGTAGAAAGAGGAGCAGTTTACACTTGCCCCTGGCAGACAAACACAGGCTGTCAGCAGATAGAGTTCGACAGCAAGGGTGAGCTGGAATTCTGACTGGGCTCTGATGTTTCACCATGTTTACGTTATAGTCGCTTTGTCATCGCAAATTTGAATTTCAGGTTCCAAATTAATTTTGCACCAGTAACTGTTTATATCAATGTTTTAGATCTTCGTTGTGGGTATACTCTGCTATTTACCTTGAGGTTTCTAGATAACGGTAACAAGGAGGGCTCATCTAACATGTACTGCGCCGACCGCTTTCATTAGATGTGCAGTGGCAGGGAGTTCATGCCTGAACTTCTCCAGGAATGGAATGTCGCAACTCTTTTGTTAAAGATCGTACGCGAGCCGCGCTTGGGAGGAAATCACAACAGCCCAAAAAAAAATCTCCTTTATGTACTTTTTTTCTCAACTGAAAGATTTCCAGGAAGCTTAATTGAGTACTTTTAAGTGAACGACAATGGAACGACATTTCACTTACTAAGCAATGTATTTTTTTTTCTCTCTTTGACACGGATAAAAAGTAAACAGTTTCTTTTCTTTACAGATGCCTAGTATGAGAATTTGACAGTTAATTTTTTTTACGTATTTATCAGTGCTCAATGTTGACGTTTTGTTGTCCTAGTTGTGTGCAAGTCAGGTTGCTGCAAAAGTTAAATGTCGATGTTTCCCCTTGTCTTATCTGACCCACAGTTAAAACATTGGTGAAAAGCTTGTTCCTTGTATGGCTCATGTCTTAATGTGTGGTTAAAAAAGGCAATTATTTTATGATGTTTTCAGTATTCAGACAGTACAGTTAGGGAAGTAGTGTGGAAAGTGAGCTGATTTGGTTTTTGTAGGGTACTGTTGACAGGGCCTAAATGCTGCCTCAACCAAACACCCACTATAGTCATGTTGCACTTTGCTGTGATGGGCCAGACATTGACATCCTGTCAGTGGAGCCTTTTGTTACCCCTCCGACCTTGAAGCTGGGACACTGGCATTGCTGAACCAGTCGGATAACAGGCGGTGCCTGGTGCAGCTGAGTGCAAGCCTTCTACTTCCTGCCATGCTGGGATGTAGCTATCTTTCTGAACGCATTCTACCAGGCCTGTCTACAACACAGGTGAGACACTTTCAGCTCTGCAACATGCTGAACAAAGGATCCCTAAGCCTGACCTGTGGCACATGCCACACCTTGGCCAGTGTTTTAGGTGTGAGCTATCCACCAATCGAAAGGTACCAGAGGGTCCTGCAGGGCTATGAGCCAAAGGCTCACACTGCAATCAGTTGTAGCCAGACAGCGTTAAGCAACATGGACGCCCCGCCCAGCCAGAGTTCAGATAAACTTTGAAACGTCATGTCCGTCTCTCTCTGCCCAGACATGCAAGCACCTCCTCAGGTGAGCACCATAGGTCAGGGCTTGTACATGAGAGTGACTGAGCTGTGATCACGCGTGTTTGGGCATGTTTTTTGTCCAGTAATTCCTTAATATCAGCTCTTGCTGCCTTTTGCAGTTTTAGCACTAAACCATGTGCAAGCCATCAGGTTTCTCAGATATGTGATTATTTTTCATGGGCCTTGAGAATCTGAGTGCAGTAGATGGTTGTGTGATGAACATAAGAGTGGATGAGAGTGCTGGGTTGCCTCTGTGGTTTTGTGTGCAAAGCATGAATTTTAGCAGCTGCCTGGATCTGACACTTAAGTGCATTAGGTGCAAAGTAACAACTGCATTTGTGAAAAGAGAGAAGTGGCAAAAAAGGAACTGTCTTGATGTGTGATCTGAATCTCGTGACACTCAGCTGTTTTTGACATTTTAGGTTCTGTTACATTAGTCTAATCAGCTAATATTGGGTCTTTGTGTTAAAACTGTAAATGATGTTCACACACCAACTTACTGAAAAGCTTAAATTACATCTACAGGGTGTTTATTTGGCCCATATTGTTCAACATTTTACTTTTTTCTAAATATATTTCTTTTGTTAAAAATGTAGTCTTGGGGGTGAAGAAACCCTTTATAGGTCCACCCAGATCTCATGTTGCTCCATGTTCTTTAATTTTTTACAGTCTGCGTAGTTGTGCTTCTGTGAAACACATTTGTCAAAACAGGCCTTGGTATTTTAATGGCAACATTACAATTTTTTCCCCTCTCGTCCTCATGGGAGCTCAGTGTAACAATTTAACTTTCAGTAAAACTGGGTGTAGGTTTATAAATGGATTCAGCTGTGGCAATTTCAAACCAGAGTGCCTTTTGTGGGATATTATATGCTTAACTCTCACAGTATTAACTAATTTATACACAATCCAACACAACTGAAAATTTGTGTTATATTTTCCTGTTCTTCAAATATGAATTTTTCAGCGTTAACTACTGTGCCATGGAATGTATGTGGCAAACAAAGTCCACTCAATACTCTATGAATAGATTCAGCTGCTAGGAGTTACTACAGTATCTATTCTCACCCTATAATGGGACTTCTGTTGGTGGCTGCAAAGACTGTCTGTGAAGAATTTCTTAACTCTAACAGCGTGTGGATTCCTCTTCTGTCTATAATGCATGCACATGCATGCACGCACTTGCACGGACGCATGCCAGTCAGCTCCTTAGGGTCGCTCTGATATACCCCCTCCCAGGCGATGGCACCGGTACAGGCGGAGTACAGATGGAGTTCAAGTCCAACCAGTGGTTTGGAGCCTCGTTGCGGGCAGAGGGAGACACCATATTGGTGAGCTGCTACACCAAGTTTTTCAGCGTGTTTGTGTGTGTGTGCGTGTGTGTGCGCGTGTTTATGTACATCCTGCCTTTCTGTTGAACCGGTGAAGAACTGTGGAGTGTTTGTCCACCCCTTAGGCTTGTGCACCCCTCTACCAATGGGCCACTTATGGAACAATGGAGCGGGAGCCTGTTGGAACATGTTTTCTGAAGAAGGGCGGAAAGGTGGTGGAGTACTCCCCCTGTCGGACAGGTAAATATGGCGCTACGGTGTTGAGCAGCTCGCGTTGTACTTATACAGGGCGCTAGAGTATGTTATGTGGTGGTAACCAAGGTAACGTGCCGCTCCTTATTAGGGCGAGAGGCATTGGGAAAGATCCTATGTTTCTAAATGAGACTGTAGTTTGTTGATCCTTTGTTCTGTTTGAAAATGGTAGCAGTATGTTGTGACACGGCGTGATTAGCTTTGTTTGTTGTTTGTTTCCTGTGGCCTCATGACTGGGGAGTTGGACACCCCTCATAAGTAGTCTGAGGTAACTGGTAGTGATGACATCAGTTCCAGAAACAGAGGTTCAATCGGCAAACAGAAGCATTGGATACACACCTTATCATCATTCAGCTATAAGTCATTTTAACTGTAATAATGTTGCACTTTTCAGCTCTGAGTTCACCAAATGGACAGGGCTTCTGTCAGGCTGGGTTCAGTGCCGACTTTGTGAGGGTAAGTGTTTATTTCAGGCTTGCAATAAATTGCTACCTGCAATACAAAGCTGACTTGTCTGAATCTTCTAAGAGTAGGAGTATGAGCAGTAAGTACATTCTGTTTTGCTTTGACTGTATATTGGCTGTTTTGGTAATATTGCAGCAAACTCATGCATTCATCTTATAGAGCAGATGTTAAGTCTTTTTATCTATCTCTTCCTCTCATAAAAGAATAAAAGGGTTGTTGTCGGAGGACCCGGAAGCTTCTATTGGCAAGGTAACAGCATGATGATGATGATGATGAGCCTTCCTCACATTCAAACAGCTGCTGTCGTTGAAGAGTCGATGCACTTTTGGTTTTTTATTTTGTTCTCCCCAACATGAACAAGTTTTCTATGCAGCCATATTTACACGATTGTCACCTTAACTGTAGTTTTCTAGTTGTCATTTGCAGCAAACTATAATTTCTCATTAGTCTTTCTGTTCACAGTTCTGTGGCTCAGTGCCTGTGTTGCTACAGCCTTCTGACAGTATTTTGTTATCTGTCCAACCAGGACAGTTGATATCTGATGACATTAACGAAGTCATAAGCAGTTACACAAACCAGTACACGATCACATACAGTAAACAGATGTCCACTAGGTCTGCATCGGCGCCGTACGACGACAGCTACCTGGGTGAGTGCTTCCTGTTTCCCGTCCGCACCAGGGCTGACTCTCAGGTTGGCAAAGTGGTGTTTACCGTTGGCAAGGCGTGCCCCAGAACAACAGTGCCTGGAGCTATCATTAGGAAACTTTTAAATTGCAACAGTATTGCATTATGGGTGAGGTACAAAGTGTAATATTCTCACATGTATGTACCACTTTGTTTTTGACCTTAAAAGGCAAATTTTTGTGATGGATCTTTTTTTTTTTTGCTGCTCTAGTCTTTACATGTTTTTATTTTTACATTTCACAGGGTATTCTGTGACCGTTGGTGACTTTAACGGTGATGGGAATGATGGTAAGCTTAGCCTTGGTATATCAAATGTTTATAGCGCCGTGTCTAGGATGAGTTGTCTAACAAGGAATGACTGTAAATCTCCCTTTTACCTACTTCTTGTGCTGTTGGCAATAATGGGGCAGTTTAGACCACTTTGCAGTTATCATGTAAGAGGACAGTTTCTTATAAATGAATGCCCTGTCTCCTCAGATTACGTGACTGGAGTTCCCAGGGGGGATAATGCCTTGGGCTATGTAAGAGCTATCCATTTCCTAGCTCAGACATCAAGGTGTGCTGTGTTTAGAAAAGATGTGGAAGTAGAAATATGTTTGTGCTTTCTCAGGTGAACATTCTCAATGGAAAGGACATGGTGTCCATGGTGAATGTCACTGGTGTTCAGGTGAGACATTCAGGCTGCCTTTGGTCTTAACAGTTACTCCACCTTCTGTGTTTGGATTATCAGTGTGATAGTGTGTGTGGCAGAGTACGTTTCTTTCATTTTGGATGTGTTTTTAGGTGTGTGGGGTGTTTTTGTTAGCTGTGTAAATGGATGTTTATCACTGCCAATAAAAAATAAAAATAAAAGCTAACAAGATTGCCTATCTTTTTGAAAATGTGACAAAGTAAATTACTGTAAATCTTGAGTTGCACTGGTGAATTGTGTGTTTGTGACTGGTTATTAAGTCTGACGACCCTGCCTCCTGCATGGATCCGAGGTAGTGATTTGGAGTGTCACATCAACCCTTAATGTTGTTTGGCTGCTTGTAGCACATATTAAGAGACGCAATGATAAAAAAATGTACGTGTTCTGTTCTGCTGCTACTCTTGTGAAAGTTATTGTTGAGAAATTCTAAAGTACAGAAGGTCTGGTATAAAAACTGAGGCATGTTGACAAAAATACAGCAGCAGTCATAGTCCCAGTGGCCCCAGTAGGTGCAGGTTTTTGTTTCAGCCAGTTCACTAATTTCAATTTGATCACCGTCTTAATGAAATACCAGTTACATTGTTGCTTCTCTTCAGTCTTTCTGATCATTTGCATCTGTCTGCACTTAGTTGTCTTCACTTCATTGAGTGGCAATAAGAGTTACAAAGAAAAAAGCTAAAACTCTGATGCTTGTGCTTTAAGACATGTAACAAAAACATAGAGTGATATTGTAACATGCAATTTAATTGCAGAATAGGATAAGAAAATGTCTGTGGTGTTTAAATCAAACCTGTAATCGCTAGTCGTATTCCAATTGTAATAATTAATGAAAAGCAGAAACAGGTGCCGATGCCAAAGAATTGGCAAGTGAGGCAACAAACTGGTTCCTTAAAATTGTCATGATTAAAGTAATTATTAATCCATCGCTTGTTAAAATATAATTGTTAAATTCTAAGAAGCAACATCAGTAAGCCTTTTATGCTTTTAAATTATTTTTTTTAAATAAATAAAGTTTATTGACAGTTTCAGGATCGGGACAGTAATTATAAAAAAGTCCATGTTTAATTGGCATCAAGGTTCCATTAACAGCAGAAATTGACTGAAGCAAAAACCTGCACCCATTGCAGACCCCCCAGGACCATGACTGCCTACCCTTACTGTACAGTAGCCTAAGCCCAAGTTCTTCATATAACATGGAAAGCCGGTGGTAAAAATAGTGAAATACTGGCTCCAGTCCAAAGAGTTTTTTTTTCTGGACCTTTAAGCAAGATGTTGTACCATTTGGCAGGCTGCTTAACCAGCAATAGTACAGTAGTACTGTCAGAGTTGGAATTTAATGTAAAGGGTAACATGTGGAAGGACTGCTCATTAGTGTGCTGGTCTATCAGAACATGTGGGTGCGTTTCCTATTAACCTTCTCTCCTGACCCTTTGTAGATGGCTGCCTACTTTGGCTACTCTGTGGCAGTGACTGATACCAATAATGATGGGTAGGTCATCCTGAGTACTCTGTTCTGTCACCCATGTTTAGAGAGGAAGCTCTGGAGAGAATGAGGCCATTGCCTTCCTTCCATCTTGGTTTGTGATGGATACACAGAGCTTTATGTTGTGAAACCTACCAGCTCTTTTAACTCCCAAATGTTTGGTAATGTATGTTGGACACCAGATGTTCGCGATAATGTTGCACCTATCTTACCTCGTAGTTTCTTGGACGTCTTGGTGGGTGCTCCGCTTTTCATGGATCGTGGCTCTGACGGGAAGTTGCGCGAAGTGGGCCAGGTGTCCGTGTACTTCGGGAAGGGGAATTTTGACTTTTCTCCCCCACAGACACTGACGGGTTCTGAAATGTACGCTCGCTTCGGCAGCTCCATTGCGCCTCTTGGGGACTTGGACATGGACGGCTTCAATGGTACTGACACAGTGTGTAGCACATTACACTGTGGTTGTAATGGACCACACATGCTACAACACCCACACCTAATAAACCAGGCATGCCTCACTGGCAGTAGGCTTTAACCACCCACAGGTACTGCTCCTAATAAGATGAATTTTAAGGTTGCCTTTGGTATCCTGACTGAGGCTGTTATCCGGCTTGCCTCTCGCTCTAGATGTAGCAATCGCTGCTCCTTATGGTGGGCCAGACCACCAAGGCCGGGTGTATATCCACAATGGCCAGGCCAGGGGACCCAAGCCCACTTTCTCCCAGGTGTTGATGGGAAAATGGGCTAGTACCACCATGCCCCCAAGTTTTGGCTATTCCATGCATGGAGCTACCGACATTGACCTCAATGGCTACCCAGGTATGCTAATACAACCATTAGAAGGTCCAGTGCTGTGCATGTTTTTAATAAAAATGTTAAAATACAATTAAGTTACTACTCATACTTATTTCTGCAAAATATGGTATCTGTTTTTCTCTGTATGTAAAACCAAACATTTTAAGATATTGTAGCAGTGAAGGTAGTTATGTAATTTATGTAATTGTAATAATGCTAGCGTGGACCTAGAAGGGTGTGGTCCTACCCATGTGATCGTTAAGCTCGGTGCAGCTTTACGGGGGTTGGCAGGTCTAAGAAAGGACCTGTGCTACAGTGTGTCTCAGGGGAAGTCCAGGTTAAAAAAATGGATGTGGATGCTAAGCTACAGGACTCCAAAGGGTTCTCATTTTGTCTTTGCTTCCACCTTTGTGATGGTTTAGTTCAAACACCATTGAATCCTCTCTGCACTTTTTAGGCAGTTTGTGCCAAAGGTCTCTGAGTGGTTGGTAGACCATGAGCCAAAACTGCTGTGTTTTTCTTCCATCTTCACTGTAATGAGGAAGTGGGGTGATTTGTTTTCCTGTTCTCACGTTCACAGATCTGGTAGTTGGTGTTTTTGGGGCTGACAGAGCAGTTCTCTATAGGTATGTGTCTCTCTCCCTCACTTTATACCATATGTTTGCAAACTTCAGCTGGGTTTATGGCCCAGTTTTATATGTGGTTTTATGACTTGGGCTGCAGTAACTACAAAAACGAGCATTCTGTGATCTAAATGTATCCCGGCTGCTATCCTTTCAATTAGTGCGAGGAAATGGTAGTGGTTCTGAACAATGGGACTTTGAAGAAGCAGCACCCTGCTGTGCAAACAAGAGCTACTGTTTGAAGTACAGTAACCAAGACTGATGCTGTTGAATCTGACTAGAATGTCATATTATCAACTTTTTACTGTGCCTTTTGAGGAAGGAGTTTGGCATAGTCTGCACAGGCAGGGAATACAGAGTTAAGGGGGAAGGGAGATTTATGAATGTGATGGGTGTGGCCTCTGATATCAGTGTAAAGGTTGTGTGGACAGAGGGCGTGTGTTTGAAAGGGGGATTGCAGTGTGCCAACAGATGGGGGGAGTCACTAATTGAACCGGGCTACCTCAGGTCCCGACCAGTCATCAGTGTGACGGCCACGCTGGAGAGCACTCCTTCAATGCTGAACCCTGACCAGAAGAACTGCTCTTTGCCTGGGAGCTCCTCCACCATGGTGTCCTGGTGAGGGACCTCGTTTTCCAGTTGGCCCACGCTTTTCTGACATGCCATTGCCTATGCAATTGGGTATTTTATTTATCAGTGTGAAACTCACACAGCATATGTTTCTGTGCATCTTTCTTTAGCTTTAAAATAAAGTATTGCTTACAAGCCTCTGGGAAGGGAGCCCCACCCACACTGCGTAAGTCCTCCCCCTTAAACTTCAGCTCTGTTCAGACTTGATGATGTTAGACTCCACAAATATCAGTTAAGCCCCAGGTATGTCGTTTGATGCTCTGTAGGCAGGTCTAAACACAGAAAAATGCACAAGTAAACGAATGAACAAAAAAGGCAAGAGGGGGAAAAAGATGTCAAAATCAATTTGGTCCTTTTTCCTTATTTCATCGGTTTCCAAGGGTTCCAAGTGGACCTGGCACTCGACCGACTCAAACCCAAAGGGGTGGTGAAGCGTGTACTGTTTCTCCAGAGCAGGATGTCTCATTACTCCGTTAACATAACTGTTAGCAATGACAAGACGCCCACTTGTCAAGAACTGCAGGCCTTCCTAATTGTAAGTCTTTGTGTTAGGCTGCTGTGTGTCTGAAAGTTACCAGTTACATACATGCATGCACAGCCTGTTCAGTTTGACTGAGCTGGGCTATATGTAGAGTTTTACATCAGATGTCTGTGTGTCACCACTTGCAGGATGACTCAGAATTCCGTGATAAGATTACACCCATTGTCATCTTCATGGAGTACAGTCTGGACTACAAAAATGCAGCTGACAAAACAGGGCTACTGCCTGTTTTAAATCCCTATGTCTACCCTACTGTTTCCACGCAGGTGTGTGTCATTGCGGTGGGTGGTTGGGTCACTTGGATCACTGTTTAACTCAAAAAAATTGCATTAAATAACATTTGATCAAGCCTTTGTCTCTGCTTTTAAGCAATGTTTTTTTTTTTTTTTTTTTTTTTTTTTTTATTAAGGTGACAAAAACTTTAAAAATGATTTTCATATAAAGTTAAACTGTTTACATATTTTATAATTATCTGTGCAAAAGCAGTGAAGAGAGGTGTTGTGCTTACATGTGCTTTGTGCTGATGTCTTCTGTATAAACACAGGCACACATATTATTAGACTGTGGGAAAGACAACATCTGTAAGCCAGACCTCAAACTGTCAGTGCAGAGGTAAGTACCTCATGTTGCCATGGTTACCCTGTCCCTCTGTCACTTTCAGACAATGACCCATACTTTCCATCTCTGCCCTGGCTCGCCAGCGAGCAGAAGCAGATCTATATTGGTGACGACAACCCTTTGACGCTTGAGGTGACAGCGGAAAACGCCGGCGAGGGCGCCTATGAGGCCGAGCTCCGCATCTGGATGCCGCCACAAGCCGACTTCAGCGAAGTCGTGCGCAACAAAGCGGTAAGAAGCTCCCATGCATGCTTGTGCTGCAGTGTGGACAGTGTTTCCCTCATGTCTGCTGTCTAAGCTCACATGTGACTTTTTCCTCGCCTGTCTACCTTCTACATTGCAGTCATTGTCAAGGATCTCCTGTGCCTACAAAAGAGAAACAAAAATGGTGATCTGTGACCTGGGTAACCCAATGAGAGGAGCAACCAAAGTATGTTTAATACTGAATACCATTTATACCCTAGTATATACCCAGTAAAGTTGGCAAATACTGTCAACTCTAGAATAGATCACAGAAAAAATAAAAAAGGTTGTTTTAAAGGTTCTGTGAAGACATGTTTGCTGTTTCAACACAGTTCTTTTTTGAGGGTCATTACTGTTAAGTTGTATTCTACATTATTGTTTATGATGCACTTTTATTTTATAGTCTTCATGTTGTTTTTGTGTTAATATAATTACCAATATTAGTTTGAATACGGTTAGAGTGGAGGAAGTGCGGGATTTTTTTTTTTTTTTGCGTATACCGGATGTTGTAATAGAACGTGTTGTTGTGGTTGTGAAGAGGGCAGTTGCCAAATAAAGGAGTTTTGAGCACCATTTGTCAAGTGCTTCTAGTCGAGTAACAATTACTGTAGAAACAGCTGCATATCGGAACACAATCAAGTCACATACGTGAAGCCACACTAACTCTGACTTGTCGCCCCTGCAGATTATGGCTGGCCTGCGGTTCAGTGTACACCAGCTCTCAGATGACGACGCTGCTGTTACATTCAACATGCAGATAGTGAGGTGCAAAGCTCTGACAATGAAGAAACATTCTCAGAAAGGACAAATTCCCCATCCCTAAGTTACAAAAAACACTTTTTCACTTTTTTTTTTTTTTTTCCTTTTTCTTTCAGTTCAAACCTGGTTAACAATGCGAGTGACATGGTGTCCACTGAAATACATCTTGCAGTTTTGGCCAAGGTGGAAATTCGAGGGTATGTGGTGGTGTTGTTGTTTTTTATTTATTTATTTTTTAAATAAGATTGGAGTTTAGATTTCACTTCCTGTTTTGGTTTGAATAATTCGTCTTTTGGGGGTGGCAGGCAGCTGTGTATGTCAGTGACTTGCGTAAAGAAATACTCTGGGTTCACCGCTTGGCATTTGAGCCTGTTGCTCCATGTCATCTTTGACTCATTAACCACTTTGCTTTCCTGTCCATTTCCCTACCACAGTGGTTCTGCCCCAGATCAAGTCCTCCTGCCCATACCAAATTGGAAGCTCACTGAACCCCCTGTCCTGGAAGAGGACATCGGCCCATCTGTTCAGCACATCTACGAGGTCGGATTGCCTGCAGATAGGAATGCAGTGTATCTGCGGGGTGGCTTCACTGATTTGGAGCCACCCTAGACTCATGTCTGCAGCCTCCAGGCTGAATTTGTGCCGCTTCTCCCCCTCAGCTCCGAAATAATGGCCCCAGTGCCTTTGGCAAGGCTCTGCTGGATGTTGAGTGGCCCTACTACTTCAATAATGGCTCCCTTCTCTATGTCATCAAATATGAGGTGGAAGGACCCATGAACTGCAGCACGGACATGGAGATCAACCCACTCAACGTTTCTGTACGACTCTTCAGTATCCCTTCATTTGGAGGTTTGTCCCAGGTCTTTTGCGCTGGGCTCTTGCTAACTGATCACCCTCCATTTTAGAGCCCCAAAGCCCCAGGGAGCAACACAACAGCAATTAGTGGTGACGGATCCAACGACGCCGCGCACGTCCGCACTCGCCGGAGCGTGGATGCTAACCAGCCAGAGCACGAGCTTCAGATTCTGGTACCATCACCTTTCTGTATGATGGAGGAGTGCCAATGCGCCCATTCAGCATCAGAGACCTCTTGTCCTGCAGGCCTTTGCTGTACTCATGCAAATTCAGCAGAGCATGTGCTTGTCTCCGCAGGACTGCACAAAAGCACAGTGTATGAAGTTCAGGTGTCAGGTGGGACGACTCGAACGAGACAGAAGTGCACTCCTGATCATCTACTCTCGCCTGGCTGTCAGCACCTTCCTCATGGTGAGCACAGCTCCTTGTAGACCCCTCCTTCGCTTATAGATGATTAGTGGGATACTGGCTGACGCTCCCTCTTGTCTTCCAGAGTGACAATCAGAACCAGTCATACGCAGTAAGGTCCACTGGATCCTTTAATGTCAAAAGTATGCCCTATAAGAACCTGCCCTTTGACCTGGCATCAAACTCTACTGCGGTGAGTTATCTGTCCTTCCAGCATGTCAAAAGTTTGAAAACTGAAGCTTAAAAAGGTGTAAGAAGTTAGTATTTGCTATTTCCACTTTTCAGTGAAATACCATTAATTCAGACCTTGTTACGTTTGTGTCCTGTTTTAGGTTTTTAACTTGTTCTGTGGTTAATAATCCAGTGGATTATACTTCTTTCTATTTGTGGGCTTCTGTCAGTGCTAAAATCAGCAATGTGACCCTATTCTGATTCTCAGGTGAACACCATGGTAACCTGGGCCGGAACTTTTTCCAAGCAATCGGTACCTGCTTGGGTCATTGCATTGGCTATCCTGGCAGGGCTGCTGCTGCTGGCTATCATGATCTTCATCATGTATAAGGTAGTGTGTGTGTGTGTGTGTACTTCAGCTCATGTGCTGCCACAGCAATATACAGATATTTAAATCATTACAATGTGCTCTAAGAACGTGGGGCAGCAATATAAATTCTCCTTTTACAGGTTGGGTTCTTCAAGCGTGTAAGGCCGCCAACGGATGACAACATAGAGAAGGAGCAGCTTCAACCACAAGAGAATGGTGAAGGGAATCCAGACTCGTGAGAACTTCACCCCCCCCCCACCCACCCCCCTGTGTTCA
>JABJVR010047186.1:0-28662 GCA_025773905.1 Chitala chitala | reverse complement strand
AGAGTTGCAATGCAAGCAGATCAGCTAAAAGTAGTTGGATCTATATGTAATAATTAATCGAAATTAATCGATTAAAATTTTTTCCGATTAATCGAACAAGAAAATTTTAATCAGTACCAGCCCTAATATATATATATATATATATATACACACACACAGTAAATAAAGAAACACATTTTAACATTCCTTTCATATTAATGCACTATTTACGAAAAATAAAAGCAATATTGTTAGGGTTTTCCTCTCAAGTCAAGATACTCAAAAAATTGTATTACTTTAAACAATGCTGAAATATTAGAGAAATATATATTCTGGTTTTCATGCAGAGCAATACGGTTGCTTTCTTTGAAGTTGCAGAACGTTTAGGCTCTAGGCTTGAAACCCATGGTAACTGCAATTAACTGTGAGATGTCAAGTAAATGTCTAATTTAACTCTGTGAAAGGTTACATGATCAGTGATTCTCAAGTTATTCATTACACTCATTGTGACCTTTAAAAGCTTTTACAGTGCATGTTGCTATTTATATGTATTTCAGCAATCGGTATTTTCTTAGCTTTCTTAAAAACCCTCATTAAAATGCTATCCATCCAGCCATCTATTTTCCATACCACTTGTCCTATGCAGGGTCATGGGAGGGCCTAGAGTCTATTCCTTGGCAGTCAAGTGCAAAGGGGGGGGGGGCATCCTGGACAGGACGCCATCCTGTTGCAGGGTCATTTAAATGCCTTTCTCATTTATGTATCTTTCCTTAAACACTGAGCAAAAGATGTAATGTAGTATGTGCATCCTTCAAACTCTGGGTGCACATGTAACCCTTTCCCCCAGCCCAAGATCATCTGGATGAAGAACAATATGATCATTGGAGAAGATCCAAAGTATATCATGCAGAACAACCAGGGAGTGTTGACCCTCAACATTCGGAAGGCGAGCACATTCGATGGAGGACGGTACATCTGCAAGGCCGTCAACGAGCTTGGGGAGGACGAAGTTGAATGCAAACTGGAGATCCGAGGTATGGAGCCTGTACGCCTAAACAGACCTGCAATGCGCGACATTAAAGAGATATTAATGCGCGACATTAAAGAAATATTAAAGCACAACCCTCTTTTGTTTTGTTATAGTTTTTAAAACCTGCAGCTGGACTAATATGTTCTTTCTATAACATTGTTTTAGACAGTAATATGATGGTAATATGATGGTTTTAAAGCCAATAACTTGCTTTTGAGGTTGTCAACCAATTAACATTATTCTTGCTTATTCTTAACAAGCTGCAGGTAACACATCTCAGTGCACAGCTATGTAGGTTATAATTCAGTATGAATTCAAGTGCAGGTTAAAACTGATTGCTTTTAATGGTTCTTGAATGGGTTTGACAAGCTATCATTCAAAATATGTCATGTGTAGCTCAATTACAAATAATCTCATTAACTGAAGAGAAAGACCAGACGTACCAGTCTAGGATATAGCTGAGTAAGGCATCTGACCAAATGCAATATTAAAGAATGTCTGCATTTTCTTTTTCTTTAATTTTGCAGCCATACCAATAGAGAAGAAGTGAAAGGGGAAATGAAGGAAACAGAACTCAACAAATGTGGAATCCTGCTTAAGTAGTGATGTAAAAATGGAATTAAATAAAGAGCAACTGAAGCTGTGAATATTTTGTGACTCTGTTGTTTTGGATAAACCATTAAGCATCTTTGAAAAATTAAACCACACCTTATGAGCACTAGACATCTTGAAGGATTTGGAAAAGAAAAAAATGTGAAGCTATTGATGTACTGATTAAATGCATGTATCAGACGGATCATTTACATGTCTGTATGTAAATCATCTTTCTTGATAGTCCTGGAGAACTGTATGTTACAGAAACGTGTTTTTAGGCTGTCATAAATGCTACATAAAATCTGCAATATTGAACAGATAACACTGAAACACAATAATTTTTTAAATAGTTGAATGAAAAGGTGTAAATGTGCAGCACAGACCTGGATCTATACAGACTGCCTGGCCTTAATTGCCTGAAAGAAAAATGTGTATTCGGATATAAATTAGTCTAAGATACGTGAATTAGTAAGTTTTTTCATAGATTTTAAAATGTAGATTTGTGACCCTTAAATTAGGTTAATCAAGTTTCAGATAAATAATGAATAAATTCACCTAAGATGTATTTTTGTGATAAGATGATGTTTTGACTGAAAGACACAATAGATTTAATAATAACAACTAAAGAATATGTTCAAAAGAAATAACTAATACATCTGCACTTTACCATAAACAGTATTTTTAGACCCTTATTGTATTTTTGTATCAAAGAATAAGTGAGACATCGGTGAGAATCTTTTTCTTCAAAATACAAAATTTCAAAGGCAGCGGTCTTGGATCACCTATTACAATCTCGGGGTCCTTTAAAAACGCTCACAAACAACTAAATATAAAGGCACAGAAAAGCTCAGTCTTCAGTTAACAAATGCTAAAATAGTACAAATACAGCTAAGTAAAAGACATGTATGGATCCTGCTTTTAAACAAAGCAGGGTCAAATCATAATATAAAATATTGCAGAAATTTAAAATCCCCCTTCACCTACATCCACTTAGAGCACAGTTAAGAGGTGCTAGCCAGCACAGTTAAGAGGTGCTAGCCAGCACAGTTCCTTTCATTACACTGCAGGAATGCTGACTCAAACTGCAGTACTGAATCAAAACCAAGAGGGTCTGTCTCCAGTGTTTTATTTCTCTATGGACCTGTAGCGTCTTCTCTGACAGACGAGGGCAACTATGCTGCCCAGCAGCGCCACGCTGAGGACAGCCACCGCCACAGCAAGAGCAGTCATGACACCTGTAGGGGCAGCGGAGAGATGCATAGTACGTCTCAATAAAACCTCCACACACATGTTGCTGGGTAACTTTCGATATGGGCCCCTTGTGAGCAGAAGGCCAAAGGCTGTATGTCACGCACCTGAAGCAAGATCGGCACGCCTCACACCACACTCCGCTTCCCAGTCCTGAGCAATCACATCACCTGTGACCCTCGTGAAGATGGTGAGGGGGCACGGGTTGACAGAGCAGCCTGGCACCGGTGTTGGATACGGGTCACGAGTGGAGTCATTTCGGTAAAACAAAGACACCGAGTATGTCCTGGTAAAACAGATGTTTTACAATCAGAATAAACATGTAAAATAGAGATAATCATTGCCTGTAATGGTCTACAAATATATAGTGTGCACAAATATACTGTACCCTGTACATCTACAATGTATACTCGTATACAACATTAAATATGTGGCACTAATTCCGGCATTAATATCTACCATTTATTCAAGTGTCAACGGATACTTTAAATTCCCTCACTAACTCATTAATTTCAAAACTGCTCGTTCACACTTTGAACATTACCCACCCATTTTCCTCCGCATAAAACTCAAACAGCTGACAGGCAGCGTACGGTGGCAGGCGGCCGTTGTATATGTTGAGCGCAGCCTGGAGGGTGATGAGCGTAGAGTCGTGCTAGAGAGAGAGAGAGAGAGAGAGAGAGAGAGAGAGAAAGAGAGAGAGAGAGAGAGAGAGAGATGCTGTGTTTTAGCAGTGAATGACCCATAAAGAAGAGACAACGGCAGATACGGTAAACTCACTGCAGAGTACATGACAAGCTTCAGAGCGCCGTCCCCCTTCAGTGAGTCTGTGAAATTCCCAAGGATGGCGTTCAACAGCACTCCTGAAATTAACGCTGCATTAACAAACTCATGTTCAGTGTTCAACCCTTTTCTTCCTCTTTCAGAGCACTGCTTTTTACCTTCACTTGCACAAGCGCTCCTTTTAATTGTCAAAGGTGTTATCTAAAATCTCATTCATTGTGCTCCGCTGCCATATCATCAGCAAACATGATGTTATTCAAGAGATAAGATGACAAATATTTTGCTGTATGTATGTGTCAACACTAATGGCATGGCCACATCAGCCTATTTTCATAGCAGTGGTTGTAAAAAGTCAGAGAACACAATATAAACACCTATTATAGGATCAGTACAACAAGAATCAGTCCTGGTGTAACCCCAGCTGCTGCGCTCATAATTGTGAAACCTCTTTTGTAAGGCTTGCTTTGAAAAACATGTTTAAAACATACAAGGCTGGTCTTGGCCAATTAATAGATATGCTTATTCTCAATAATCATGCTGTGTATCATCATGCACTGGGCTCATTAACAGAAGCAAAAGGAGGACATGTGCAGCACAAGTCAACTGAAAAAGGCCTGTTTACAGAAGCAGCGATTTATCTTTGCTGAAGCCTATCTATTTTGAGGCATTCAGTGAGCGATCTTTGCTTTCTGCATTATCACTCCTAAAATTGTTCAGGAAACAAAAACAGCATGGAAGGTAATTCCAAACTTAGAAATTACAGGATTGAGAAATAACTGAGATTTCAGAGTGAGACTCACTATAATCAATGGACAGACTAAACTGGTAAGATATTGCAATTTCTGAGATCATTATCCAAGTTATTTAGTAAAAACTACACTTGCTAAAACTCTTGCTACAAGTTCTCCTTTGCAATTGAATTTGACAAATATTTTGGAAATTTACTGTATAACTCCAATTCCTGAAACACAGCCAGTGAATCTCTGGATCCTTAGTATATGTCGTAGCAGCAATCCTGTGTGGAATTATTTCCCACTGTAAAATTTAGGTTAGGCTGGAAACAGTCGAAGAACAGAGAAATTTTTTCACATGATTAAGTCATGAATTAGTGGTAGCCTGGTGGCTCATTGGATAGAACAGTAGGCTAGGCTGCAGAAGCTTCATGGTTCAAATCCCAGCCCAGCTACTAGGTGTGTCCTTGAACAAGGTAGCCAGTGCTCCCTCTTTGGAACATGTATATGAAATGTTCTAAGTCACTTTGGCCAACAACTAAATAAATAAATGCAAAGAAAATGAACAAGTTAGGTATATGATGTACATATCTGAGGGGTGTCACTGCTACTCATTTGTGGAAAGCACTTTTACAGCTCATTCTTTATTTGTTGCACAAATGTTCTGGTTAAATGGAATTGTGTGTAGAAAACTGTAACACATGGTTTATTTTATATGGTATGATATACATATTTTTACTCATTGACTTCTTCCACAGTTGAATGACACCTAAATGTTTACAAATTATACTACTCATGTACACAAAATTAATTGTTTTAACAGTCCACACAAAATGTGTCCACACAACTTAACCAACAGTTAGTATAAAATCCAATACTTCTTTCCATAAAATTTTAAACTTTATTTGTTCTATTTTGCAACACATTTTCACAAATTCTTTGCTCTGAGCTGAGTCGGACTTCCTGCTTAAAAACCTATTATAATTTGAAGGTATCTGATTGTAAGACGCCGTTTTCTTAATTCACACATAAGGCGTGTCAGTGTAGCTATTACCTTACACTAAGTTTTGCCTGTGTGCCAAAGGAAAAATAGCATGCTTTACATATTTGCCAGGAAACTGTGTGATTATAACAACCTTAACGTGAAAGCTTTGCTCTCAAACTGAAAAGATGTCACATCAGATTTAGAACTTTGTGCTGCTGACATAGAGGCTATCACATTGGTGGCCTTTTACAGAAATACTAATTCTACTTCTGTCAGTTTACTTTTCCATATAAATGTAAAAATTAAAAGCAGCCATGCATAAAAACCTCCATTTTAAATAAAGTACAAGTGATACAAAATATATTTCAAAATGATCCTATTTATTCAAGTGAAGACCCACTCCATAATATGGTTTACTTGAGTTTCACCAACAAACTCCCATACAGATCTGCAGCTCCTTAAACCTCTCAACAGCATGATACAAACGTCTCCGCTGACTGAATAATCACGGTATTATGTACTTACATAAGTTCAGCTTCAGTAGAATTTCATAAACTGTTCATACAACAAACGCCATCCTTCAATGTGACGCATCTACAGCCACTGTAAAATCTAATTAGTTGACTTTACTCAGAAATATCATACAAACTGATAGCCTCAAAAATTTTAAGTAAAAGTACTTTACTTATGCTTTACTTATTAGAAATAAAGTGGACTCAACGTGACATTCAAAATCCAGTTTACTTGAACATATAAAGTAATTAGAATTGATAAGGCAAAGGATTTGCATGCTTTTTCTGAGTAAAGTCAACTAATTAGATTTTACAGCACAGAATAAATGTTAAACACTTGATTCTTATAATAGTTTGTAATGCTGAATATCAGTACCAATATCACTGATGTCTTAATGAAGCACAGAATGGGCCATATTCACTGCTGATTGCAATGGTTTTTGGCAACAGTGACTTTTTCAACTTTTCTGAGTAAGGACTAGACCAGGTTTCTCATTACAATGGCCATGCAGCAAGTGTGAGTCTGAAAAAAGAGCGCACAGGGTACAAAACCTAGAAGCTGTGCTTCCCTATAACTACACTAGACCCAAAGTCAGTGTCCACAATGGGAAGACAGAGGTGCAGCAAACAGTGCTGATCAGAACTTACCCCCCGCCAGTCTGGCCTTGTCTTCCCTCCTGTAGGTTAGCACGCTGTACATGACCTCAGAAGAAGCTATTTCCTCCAGAGTTCTGAAGACCTGCTGCGTTGCCCAGCTTGGAAGCGTGAGGTTATGAATTCTCTATAAAACCATTAAAACACTGGAATCGGGCTTCTGCAAAAAGCGTTTCAAGTGATAACATAATCGTAAAAAGTGACATTTCTTTTACAGCACTTTTGTAATACATCTAATGTCAATGAAGTTATAAGAAATTATGTTATGCTATGATATGACATAAAATATTGTATTATAAAAAGTGTTATTTCGAAAAGACTGAGGCCATGATAAACCTTTTACTATCTTAATTTGTACCTAACTCTAAATCTAAATGAACGTATATATTAATACATGATTTACCTGACAGTACAGAGTGTCAAACACCCTCCAGACTTTCCTCACAGCCAGTCTCTCAGCTGGGTAACCAGTATGATTTGACAAAGTCTGGATAAAATCCTGTGCCCAAATGCATTCACATTTAATGTGGAAAAGATGGTAAAAGAAGCTTGATGAAGAAAACCATCACTTTGAAATGATACCAAGAAGGTTAAATATGTTAGCTTCAGTATATATCTGGTTATTACTCAGTTGTTTAGGTGAGGCTTTGATCCAAGGGCTTTTTAAAGGGTTTATAATTTCACACTTTCTCATCCTCACAGGTCTGTACAGATATCTACAGATTAAGCTTTTTTTTGGTTTCATAAGCCATGTTTCAGGATAATTGCTGTACAGGAAGCTCCCTCCACAATTCTGTGATATCTAATGAGTACAATGGAAGCTGAATAATTCATTAACCTAACTTATTACAGGGTGCGAAAATGGGGTGTGAGGGACAGATAACACAGACCAGTGCAGCACAGAGAGTAAACGCAAGTCTGATGCTGCCTGGTGCAGCGTTTAAAGCTACAGTTCCTAACAAGAAGCTAGAAGCCCGCCACTGAAATCTGTCCATATTGGTATAGGCATTTCCCAATTCATTTACTCATTTAATGAGATTCATGATAATCTGTTTAATTGAAGCACTTCAAATTATTGTTTTTTTCTTTCATTTAATCCCTTGTTTAATTTTCAGATATGAAACAGCAGGAGAATTTAAAATAGATAGCGGTAATGAAATCTGTGTTTGCAGTTTGTGGGACGGGGCAATGTAAGAAAGAAAAACAAAAATAACATACGCACAAAAGCCTGAACAGACTAACATGTCTAGATATAAATATCAGCACACATTGACAGACGGGTACAAATGACAAACACCAAAAGAAGAAGAATAGCACAACTTCTTTGACCAACCTTGTATGTCTTCATCATTCTCTGGTACTCTTCACTGCAAAATGTTTCAGCCATCAGTTCTTTCAATCTGGGACAATGTCTGCTGGGTGTTTTTAGCAACTGAGAGATACACAGACTGCATGTTAATGATGTATTAATTAATAACACTTGAATCGCTGAAAGGCTCAGTAAAGTGGCAGTGTAAATAACAGTTCATAGGCTGCTATAATTTATGGTCAGGGTACACAGACTAGGGGCTAAATATTATTTATCTTCAAAGAAAGTTGTAACTGCACAATTCAAAGCAATACAAAGACTACAAACTAGATGTGATTTATTATATTCTGTAATCAAAGAGTAATAAAAGTTTTTAAGTTAGAAAACCTTTTTTTTTCTATTTATCATTATAATCAATGCTTATACCCAACTCCAAGCTTGACAACAAAGGAATAATTTAAAAGTTTTTGGAAAATCATCTATTTTACATAGATGTTTTATAGTAGCTATATTAGCTGTATATATAATAGGAAACACATTTGCTTAGTGTAAAGATATTACTATAAAACAAATGATTTTTCTTGAGTAAAATATTTTAAAATTTAGTATATTATGCTTCCATATAAATTTATATGCAGTGTTTTTTTAAGCATGTAAGGGCTCTATGGCCACTGACTTACTTTACTTGCCTATTAGCATCGTTACCAGCTCTGTACATCATCCAGCCATTAGATTAAATGTCTGCATAATTATTAACAATGAAGCACAATCAACCAAAAATAGTTTTTTAATGAATGTTGCCCTACATCTGTAGAACTTATGTGTAACTTTTAAAATATATGATGTATTTATGTATCAAGCCCGGATTTAGTTGAATCATACCAGGTGTGCACTGACACAATGCAAAGTGTTTTACTAATGAACTGAGATATCAGAGGAAACCCTTAACTCTCATCATTTGCTAGATACACAGCTCTTTTCTAAAAGTAATGCTGTGTGTACAGGCACTGACAAAGGATGTGCACTGTACAATAGGGCACATGTAACAGCGCCGCTGCCCTGCGCAAAGGACACTTCAGCAGCATGCGAACAAGAACAGTGATTCCTCCCACCTTGTCCATGGACCTTGGAACAGAGTGCACTGGAACGGGACGCCAAAGCAGCTGTGGGGTGATGGGAGGGGGATTCTGATTTGGGGGGAATAACCCAGCCAGGTTGGCCTGGGCACTCATCAGCGTTCGGTCATAATCCGTGCTACGGACATATACCTGGAGAAAGGCAGGAAACAAAGGTCAGTCTGGCCAGTGCTATACAGACAGCACTCCTGAGCCTGGGCCAAAACTAGGACTTTGAATGACTAACAGCTCATACTTTGATGTGTCTGGGACCCATGTCTGACTGCTTGGAGCTGATAACATGGACATTCCAGTGAAATGTTATTGAGCTGGTAGCAATTTCTCTCAGATTAGAACAGAAAGGAGGAATTTTTAAGCAACATAGTTAAACTGGTAACAGGCAGGAGGAAGACGTTCCAGACAGGAGACACAGAGACAGAGCACATATAGACATAAAGTTGAAGAATGAGACAGAGAGACAGAGTGTCAGCAAAAGAGGGATAAAGAGAATTATAATTATGGTAGCAATTACATGTTGCTTCTGAGAGACAGAGAGAGAGAGAGAGAGAGAGAGAGAGAGAGAGAGAGAGAGAGAGAGAGAGGAACGGCCAGGACAGAAACAGTAGGGGGAATCTGATCTGTGTAATTACAGTATAGACACCTTTAGGGAAATGGTGAGGGACGAAATGGTATCACCAGACGCCGTGCGTAATGCAGGCCATACAGACCAGCATTACTCATAATTCAAGACTGTGTACTATACTAACCTCACAGATAATGTGCACGCTCTGGGCTTCAACACAAAGGTGCTCACACTTACTTCTTTGGCGTCATAGTCGTCGCTGAGGAGGCCAGCATAACGCTTCCTTAAAAACTGGCCTAATTCATATTGCTGTCTCATTCCCAGCTGAAAGCATAATGTTTGTGCACAGTCACACACAACATCAGCAGACACAGGAGTTCCAAAGGCATACAAAACTGCTCTAAGTTTCAGGTAAAATTTACTATTCAAATTTTTTAACAAAATGCCTAATGTACGGTAAACCTTTGCTAGAACGCCAATCATATGGTGTTCACCCACACATAGTCACACACTAGGGACAATTTAGAGTCACCAATCCACTTGGACTGTGTGCCTTTGGATGACAGGAGGAACCCAGAGCACCCGGAGTAAACCCACGCAGGCACCAGGTGAACGTGCAAACCATGAATACACACACAGTGATGAGAATGGGACAGGAATGCACAGCTTTGAAAGTGTGAGGCAACAAGGTTGCCTGTAAAGTCACCATGTTGCCCGACTGTTATTTTAAGAGAGAGAGTAAAAAAAAAACTGCTGTCTGTACTTTTATAAATACCCAGGAGCTATTCAATGCAAATGTGTTAAGTGAAAAACATTGTTTGGCAATAACAAGTTCTATTATATATCAGTTTTGGTTGCGTATTAAGTTTTAACATTTTATTGTGCGGCAGTTACTTGCAGTTGTATTCTAAACATCAGGCAGTCAGTTGGTACCTCAGTTAGCTGTCCAAAGCCTTGTGCCCATACCTCTTCTTTGTGAGGGTCGCTGGGAAATGATTCGATAGGGGACCTATCACCGTGACGAAAAACCTTAAAAACAGAAGTACACTGACATATGTTAAACACAGTACATGATGGAAATGGATAAGACACACATATCGACACTGGAATGGTACAGAGTCAATTTATGCTGGAATTTCCATATAGTAGTCTGAAAAGTGAGGAAAATATTTGTACAAACAGACTTACAGTCACTACAAATTTTAAAGTACGAGATTCTGATGATGAAGAACAGAGGATGAGAAAACAACTCAAACAATTTAGACGGCCCCACATCACTGTCTTCTCTTCTGTGTCAAGGTGGTTATATCTGAAACATAATGGAATATGTTATATTCATTTATGAAACTAAAAAAAAAGTAGGCTACTCCCCTTACTTTTAATACTTGTAATCATTTATCCTGCATTCTAACATTTGTTAGAAAACCAGCCTGCTAAGAACAGTCTATTACATTGATTCATAATCAAAAAGTCGTTTAGTTAATCATTAACTATGATTTATAAGTGCTAAACGCTTTGATTAAAAATAAGCACATATTAAAAATTGACTTCTATATACTTCCCTTTTTTCTCAGCTTTCGATTACACTAAACTGGGTGATTTCTTCTTTATCGCCCATTGCCATCCTTGTGAATTTACCTGTAAAACACTTTGTGTACCATAAATGTATCTTGACCAGAGCGACTTCTACTGCGTACTTACACTCCGACTAAAACAGTATATATACTCCAGCTGGACTTATATCATACTTACCGCGAGATCCCGCCTTTCGTTACCCGCGTGTCATAAACGGTCTGTGTGCTTATTTTCTGAAGCAGCTATAGTATCAGTACACAAATTAATAAAAATCAAATACAAATATTATTAACAAGTTTAAATTGGCATTTGAAACTGTGCTTTGATTTAGGTCATTTGTTTGCATGTGGGAAAATATTTTTTTGTTAAATGTACTGTATAATGCTGAATGTTTGACACTGTGGATGTTTTTTAATGGGTTCTTTTGCAAAATATCATGGAATTCATACAAACAGGCACATCCGTGTTTAAACTTGAAAATGATTTGCCCGGAGGATAAAATTTATATTACTTTTGTAATACAAGTTTTAAAGAATTCCTTGAAGTCATTGGTCCGTATGTGCGCTTGTTGATTTTTGTTCAGGAAACATAAATTGAATGTTTAATTTCTTTAGATTTTTTGTAGTATTTGTAATCTGTGGTTCATACCGCTATGAACAACAGAACAATGGTCGAGGTGGGGGGATATATCAGATTGTCATGAGTTCAAGTCGAATACGTGTTCATTTTATCGGTATTTCAGAGGATGACTGCGAAAAGAGTATTTAATCTGATCATGTACAGGAGTGGGCTAAATTGTAAACTGTACACACACATTATTTACCATGTGATTTTTTTAAATTTCGTAACTGATGATGATAATAATAATAATAATAATAATAATAATAATAATAATAATAATAATAATAATATGTTTACCATGAATGATACCGACATTTTATAAATATATAAATATATTTTAGTTTTTTGTTTTGAAAAGGATGACTGTTAATTGACAGACACGTGGACAGAGATGAAGCTGGTCCTACGCAAACACTGCAATGACAGGGAAGGAGGGAGGGAGAGAGGATGAATGCAGCAGTTTAGAGAAAACGTTTGGCTCAGTTCAAACAGTTGCCATGGTTTCAAGATGGTTTCCATGGAAACACATGCAACCAATGAAATATATTTGAACATAATCTTTACACCAAGGGACAGGAAGAGGGTACTTACAGATATATAGAATAATTTAACATAACAGGACTTAACAACTATTAGTTCAGGGTGTGGATGATAAGAGAGTTGACCAAGAAAGATTGTGAATAGACACAAGGACAGGAGACAGAAGAGAGCGCTATTTTAGGCTGCAAGTTGTCATGGTGACTACAGCTTCACTGCAAATTAGAAATGGTGAAACTGCATTGATAATATAATAAAACTGTTATTTATTTTTACATGTAGGTCAATAATCTGTTGCCTGAGAGCCCACCATATCTTAGTGTTAGCGCTAATTATTCCTGTCAGCATGTTTTGTGTATAAACCCGTCCTACAATGTGCTGTCATGTATAGAATGCCATTGTTTGTTCAATTTGCCAGTAAGTTGGCCTGTACGCTTAAATTAAAACCATTCGTTGCCTCCTTTCTGTTGCTTTCTGAAGGACAGAGGTATTCCCACATTTCTCAGTCACCATGGCAATGCATCAGCAAGAAGCAGGACACAAGGGGGTGGGGAGGAGGCAAGGAGATGTGTGAACAATGCTAATGTCACTTTCCTAATCTTCAGTTGTTTATTTAGGTCGTTCCGTTTTCTGCTACTCTCACTACCCTTTAATCTTCTTGTTATAGACAGCGCTATTCTCCGAAATTATTTTTAAAGCTAAATTTTACTTGAGTATTCTACAACTAATTAAACGTTCAGTTCTCTTCCTTGCTGTGTTGGGCAGCCATGAGATTTTGCATTTTTCCGAGCTCACATCACCACCTAGTGGGCAAATCTAATTAGGCAGTAACTGCTGTAACTGTCGAGAACATGGTGTTGTGACATCATAACTGCTCAGCCGTGTCTGCGTATCTCCCTTTAATGTATGAATCCATCACTGCCACGCATGGTGTTTTTTTTTTCAGCTCATCCACTCTTCCTCGTAAAATGACGCTATTCTCAGATGGGCATTTGATTAACCATGTAGCCTACAGAGCTGGTTTTGCAATGCTGTAGCGTAATTGTTTTTGGCCAGAAGCGTTGTGTTCAGAGAGCGAGGCAGAGACACAATAGGCTGTGTTTGATTATGACTGAATAAGTGGACTGTGTAATTACTGTGGTTTCAAGGTTCCCGGAGGATCTTGGCTGCTGTGCTCTATAGCAGTTCTTGACCAAGTTCTCGACCTTAATTAATTACACAAAATATCCAGTTGCATTAATGGGTAATGGGCATTAACGGTTACTATGGTGTTAAGACTGCAATTGTAATAGGAGTCTTTTAATAAAAACGTGATCGATGATAAACAATCCCATGTTTCAAAAAAACATTCCTGAATTTATAACATCTCTGGGCTCATTCGATCAGAGCAGTTTTGCAAAATTATGATGTATGAAATGACAGTATAAATCAGGTTTTCTTTCTGAAGCATATGAAAATCCTGCTGGGCCTCATATCTGTAGAAAATGAACATTATGATTACCATTGTTAAACAGTAATAAAAGGAGACTTGAATGTTTCACCATTAACCACACTTTTTATTCGGTAGAATTTTCCTTGACAACAAATACATTTTTGCTCAATATGTGCTTGCTTTGGATATTTATTATCTTTTCATGTATGTTTGTTAAAATATTGGCATGCACCGTGTGTTTGCTGTATTTTGCATGTCATCTTTAATTCTCTTTCCCTGTGTTCAAATCAATAACTCATCTCTTAATCTGAATTTTCCTCTTCCCTCAAAAGAAAACAAATATTTAGCTTGAAGACAAAAAGAGAAATATGAGAACAGTAGTAAAGGAATAAAAGTACTAATACAGGTACAAAGATTGCTTCACAAATACATACATTAAGTGACATTAACTTAAGAAGCAGGAGCAAATAGTGCATGAGAACAGAAAAGGAGGTCGAAGATAGTGAATGGAGTGTGAGTGTTATTATGGTATAGCCGATTAACCCCCATCTCCAAGGTTACTCCTAATAACTGAATCACTGCAGAGTGAAGGGGGTGGAGGAGGGTGAAAGTCCCTCATATCAGCATGAAATAATAGAGGAAGATGGATAAAGGCCGTCATGCACACTGACTATGCTCTTGTCACCGATTAGCGACAACTGTATAATGCTCATACTGCACTGGGAAAATTGTAGAAAAATAGCACACAATGAAAATAAAAATAAACAAATACTGAAAATGAAAAAAATAGGCTTAGAAACAACTTTCAAGAGAACTGATGCCTGTCTTTTTCTCATTTTTGATCATTCTCTTTGAAATTTTGTACCTTTTATTCTGTCCCATTGTTACTTTTCATCTGTTTTTCTTATTTTGCAAGTGTGCAAATGGAATGAGTTTAACATCATAAAAAAGACTAACAGTAAAAGAATGCCCATGCATTCTAATATGTATTGTTATATCATAATACGCATTTGATGATTATGTAAAATGTAAAATAAATCTTTTATTTTATTTTTTCTTTTGTTCTATTTAGCTGCCTACCAAACCAAAGCAAAGTTTGACACTTGGCAAAGATTTTATTCATTTGTTTTCCCAAACGCTTATCCTGGTTGGGAATACAAGATGTCTGTAGCCCATCCAGGCAACAGACAGCATAGAGCAGGTTATGTTGTGGACAAGGTACCAACCCATAGTGCACACACACACACACACACACACACACACACACACACACACACACACACAAAAACACACATATACGCACACATACATGTTTGCTCACATATGCACATACCCATGCCATACATGTGCACACACACACACACACACACACACACACACACACACGCATGCTCATACACACACACATGTGAACACAAACAATCACACACACACACAAACACAGACACAAGCATGCGCACACACACACACACACGTGAACACAAACAGTAACACACAAGCACAGACACAAGCATGTGTACACACACGTGTGAACACAGTCACACACACACACACAAGCATGTGCACACATACACACACATGCATACATGTGCGTGCACATGCACACACACACACACGCACACACACACACACACACACACACACACACACACACAAAATGAGCAATCAGAAACTGACCTGAACAACATGTCTTTGGGCCTCGGGACGAAACAGCAACACCCAAAGCAAACCCATACATGAGCAATTCGTGGGCATAGCACGCAGATTCCACATACACAGAACACGTGTGTAGCCTGTGCTCGTTCTCAGGACAGAGTTTCTTTGACAGTGCAGAGGCACTGCGAAATTCATATTGCCAGTGTGTAATGGCAAATTATTGGGTCATCTACAACCCACACTCATTTTCAAAATGGGTTTTGTGTTTCTTCCACTAAAAACAGTCCCACGTATACCCTTTTCACAGTATTGATACATGTGAAACGAGCATGTTTTGTTGCAAAAAGTAAGTTCATTATGACACTAAATCATAGAATCATGTATGCTGTATGCATGCATTTGAAATTGTCACTTTTTGATTTGAACCCTTATTACAATCCCAGTGACAACTATTCATAAAATTACTACAAAAGAATAACTTAAAAGCAGCAGATGGACGTAATTTTCAGACTGCATAATGCAGTTTTGTTGATCCTAAAGACTAAGATGGAACGCTTGAAATAGCAGAGACACAGGAGATGTAGTTCCAACAATCTCACATGGAACTGAAATGCATTTTAATTTGAAGAGAAATGTGCATTTTTTAATGGGATATATGCATTTTATGACAGATTCACTTTTCTCAGTGACTACATAAATTTTCAACTGTCCAACTGAGGTTTTTTTTCAGATTTAAAATCAGTTGTAATGCATCTTCAAATATAACTATCTTTCGGGATATATTTAAATCAAAATTTATGTTCTATCAATCAAGTAGCACAAGATGTTTCTCTACAACATTACAGAAATATCACACAGAGTGCATATACTTCCTTTCACCGGTGAATTACTTAAACATACATACGCTTTTTTGTCTGTGTTAGTTTTCAAGCACATAGAAGATTAAAGGTTACAGTAAATTATGATTTAAACAGCAAACTACATTGAAATTGAAACTGGTTAATAATTGTTGACACAAGGTTTTTGAAATGCCTACAAGCTGAACACCAAGAGTCCACAGGCAGTGAGTGCTATGGAGTCGAGGTGGTTAAACCAGGAGTTTCTCTTCCTCTCCCACGCATCCCTTCATCTCCCTCACTGCCATAATGTAACCCAATCTAATACAGCTGGCTGTCCGCCTAGCTGCACGGCTTTGAGCTAAGCCATGTTCCATGCTTGTGTGGCGCTCCTACTGGCATCAGGAACACAGGGCACATTGGCAGCATGGGGCAGGGTGGGTGCCCCCTCAGCAGGCCCAACACATAGCACCATTGTGCAGCTGGTTCAGTGTGGGGAGGTGCAGATGGTGAGGAATGGGCAACCACAACAAACTAGGAACAGACATGAAAAAGAAGGAGGATGGAGAAAAGAAGGTCCCTCATATTTGATTATGTCAACAAAAACCTGTTTTGAAATAAGTGTACTTATTGTTATTCACACACTTTCACAAAAGACTTGATCGGTTTTTATGTACCAGTAAGGAGGATCTGTGGCCTGAAGCAGACATGTACTCCCAGCTTTAGAGAAAGTAGGCAGTCATACACCCTGCGAGCATCTAAGATCTCCAGTTTCACCCGAACGACTTGGTGAATTGTTTTTGGATTGTGAATAAAAAACGAGAGAGCAGGCTTAGGGAAAGCATGCAAACTACACTGTTTCATACAAGCACACACACAGGTGTAAATGCACACACACACACACAAACACGCAGTTGAGGGACGAGCTCACAATCCTGAAAGTGTTATGTGATGACGCTACAAGCAGAATTTCTACATATTAACGTATTGCATTCACTGTTAACTTCCTGTTTCCTAACACTGTTGATCTACCAATAAAAACACAGTTTGTATTTGTGATCCAAGGTGAGAACTGTACAGGCTTCTCATGACAGGGCAACATTTAAATCTTAGACAATTGTGATTTTTTCCTATTATGGTAATTAACAGGGAAAAAGAAAGTTGGTAACTGCACACGGTCGATCTGAGCAATAATATGTAATACATGCATTTCCAGTACCAACTTTCAACATTCAACTCTTAGAAGAAGTAGTCAGGCCAACATCCAACTCATCCTGAGCTCATAATCACCCCGATTTCTTTGTCTGCTGTATGTTCCATCCATCCATCTATCCATCCCCAAACCACTTACCCCCTTTGGAATTGTGGGCGGCTTGGAGCTGAGCTTATCCCGGGCAACCTAGGGGGTAAAGCAGGGGACACCCTGGACAGGGCACCAACCCATCACAGTACTGTATGTTCTCATCACTGACAAATAACCAGATCAGTTTTATGGGTTTCAATAGTTGCGTTTTAGTGATGCAATCCACCTCAGAGGACCCTACACATCAGTTACATTGTCAAATACTACTTTGACTTCCATTGAATATTAATCTCAACAACTGACTTTTTAAGGGGTTGCACCTAGCACATTGGTGCAGCTTTTTAGTAATTTTTGCTTTTTAATCTTGCCATACTTTGTATTTACACTAACAACATGTTATTTTCAAGTTATTTCTCTATCTTGTTCTTTTTATATTCAGCATTTAGTAAATAAACTCACTAGTATACCAAGGTAAAATACTTGGCAAATTTGTTTGTTCTGCATAAAACAGGAAGGACATAAAAAGGCAACAACCTTATCCTGTGCAATTCCCTTAAACACACAGATTACAATGAGAAAAAGTTTTAAGTGTGATTATACTTAAAAATGTAAACAGTTGCTGTAAAATACTGCTTCATATGCTTTATAAAGTCATGTTCTCATAATTTGATACTGGTTTAAACCGAATAGTAAAATTTAGTTAAGAATTTCCCAATTATGTTTTTGACGATAAAGATAATATTTGCTCTAAATGACAAAGTAATGGCAGATATTTGAGCAGTGTGTGATAAATGTAATCAGCTTTACTTAAATAGCACAAATTTCAGTATATTTTAACATGATAATGTAATCTGGCACATTTAGCATCTGCTAACACTGATTGCTTGTACTTTTTATTTGTTGCATATTTTATGGTACACACTAAGGTAAGAGCCAATGCTTGTAAATGTTAAGAAATGTGTTATTGCCAATTTATTACCAAGGCCGGATTATCCGTTAGGCTAAGTAGGCGGAAGCCTAGGGGTGTTCAGTTTATGGGGGCCGATGCAAAAGTGTTTTTTTTTCCCCAAACATATTGTCTATCTAGTTGTAATGGTACCCTGCAACCCGCTTTTGTCTCTGCCACAGAAAATGAATAACTTGTACAACGTGACACACTTCTGCAAAATGGTAACGGTGCATAAACTATTTGTTTTTCCATAACTTCATTGTGTCTGTGCGCTGATTGGAGCCTAGGGGCCCAGTTATAACATAATCCAGCCTTGTGTATTATAGTCATATTTGGAGATGCCTGCAGTTTCATTGCTTTTCTATTACAAAGACATTAAAGTCTTCACTCTCAGAATAACTTGAATATGGCACTCTCGATCATCAGTTTTCCTTGGAAAAATATAGGCCTACATACCACACACAACGGTCCTGTGCTGTTTTCGAGTGGTGAGCTGCAGACATATATATCTCCTGTTTTGTCTGCATCAAAAAGTCTGAACACATGTAAAAGAAAAGAACTACGAAACCCCTTAATACAAGATTTAGAGAGATTGTCTTCGAAATACTTCATCAGCACTAAGTGGTTTGTGGTCAATACCACTACATTTTCTAAAATCATTCCTGTGATCCAGAAAAATAATGAAATTGTGAATATACATACTTTAAAATTCTGCACCGTATGTCATTGTGTATCAATCCAACTGTACGTTTGGCGCATAAACCTGTATTGTCAGGTATATTGTACAGTAATGAGTACCACAAATCAGTTAGTCAGTTGGATGGAAGTTAGACTGGACTGAGACAGGCTGATACTGGATTATTCAGCGCTATGTGTTGCAATAGTTAGATGAGATGTTGTCATAGAAACTGGGCCTGGTTTCAGTTGGAATGGTGCTGATATTGTGCAGTACCACTTAACTGAAAGCCCTGTGACATTTAGAAAAGCTTAACAGCCAGCTAAAAGTAGACGTCTAGAACACACACACACACACACACACACACACACACACACACACACATATGTACATACTAATGTACACAAATATGCATGGTGGTAATTGATTAAAAGTCAGCATGATTAGAAAACTCTTAATTGTCACTTTACAGAGTACGCTCACCATTTAATGTGCCAAATTTTTAATTTTGAAGTGACTTCTGCTAACAGAACATTTTTGTAACAATAACCATAATAATAATAATAATAACAATAACAATATTACAATTGAAATAACAACACTTGATAAAAAAATGAAACTGAATAAACACAAAGAAACACTTATTTTATCTATAACTTTCTATAGTTTTCATTTATTTGTCCTTGTTTAAAAAAAAAAAAAACGCATCAAACAGCATTTTAATCCAGTCTGTGTCTCTTCTATTAAATGAAATCGCTTACCTTTGAAAACGTGAAAAAAGCTGTCCCATTGTCTTTTCAAGAGTTTTTCATACTAACGAAAAATTGAAAGTGTTGTCGTAATCCACTGTAATCCACCACTGCTTCCAACAAGTTTAGTTTGTCTTTAACAAGCAGGAAAACAGGTGCCTTGACAGTTTGAGTTCAGTGTCGTACAAAAACAGGGAAGAGGAGTGTGAGGAAGGAGCGTCCATTGGGAGGGCGAACTCCACCACATTTCTGTCGACTTGTAAGAACAATCTTTCTGCTTCAGGTCCCACTTCCTGCTTTCATTGTACATATTTGCAGTTCCTTTATTCTTCTTTAGCTGTTTCCCATGTGACATATTTGAGGTTGTAGTTTCAATTAAATTTGGTCTCTTGTTTCAGGGCATTTCAAAAAGGGGTCAAACAGCTGCATTTCCTGCTATTATATTTATTAATAATAATAATAATAATAATAATAATACTGTTGCACTACTAGGATAAAGTGTATAAATAATGGAGCCAATGAATTAATGTATATGTATATTCCTTGTTGGACAGTCCTCATCATTTGCCAAAGAGCATAAAAATACCATAAAGCCATTAAAAAGAATCACACCCTTGTGTGTACATCAAATGGTATTGACAGGTAAAACAAAGATAATTTCATCATATTTATCACATAATCAATACCATGAGTTTTCTCGACTGTTACAATCAGGTGATTAGTTCATCCATAGTAATGATGAGGGACCAGGAAGGGATGCTGTCAGAGGTAGCCCTTACAATGACTCATGTCTGAGCCCACTGTATGTATTTCATGTAAAAATACTGCAAAGTGCTGCTCTGGACTGTAGCCTTTGTTAATAATGTGTAAGATTACAAATGCAACCTGGACAATGCACAATAATATTGCACAACAAAATCCGAAAAATTAAATTAAACCTATTCATCTGCATCATTGTATGGTATAAAGTTAATAAAAATGAAAACAATTTCAAAATAATTTATTTTCAATTGAATGCACACACCATTAATTTACGGAGCTATTAGTATTTGCTACACATAAATGCACTAAAATGTTATTTGGATGGATAACAACAAGAAGATTTTACACGAAAAACATCAACTGACCAAATTACAGATGCATACCGGAATTTAAATATTTCATGTATTAATGTAATGCCCTTTACCATAATTCTTTGAAAAATACTATGATCTGCATCATTGTTCTTCAGATAGAATTACTGACAAAAAAAGAAAATTTAGCACACAATCAATGGTGGGTGCAGAAAATGAGCCCAGTAACGTATAATGAGACGCATACTTAAGTCCACAGCAGCTGCAATTGGACCAAATACTTTTCCCATGCAGATGGGATGTAACATTGGAAGAATTGAACAGTACAATGTGTTTAATTTCAATACTTAAGAGTACTACAAACATATTAAAGGCATTGCCAGTAATAATGTGATTATAATTATCATAATGATGAGCATTATTATTATTATTATTATTATTATTATTATTATTATTATTATTATACTTTAATTATATATAGATAGGTGGCACTTTAACATTGCTCTAGATGTTATAATAATTAGATGTACAAACAACAAACAGTATTCACACTGCCAAGCCATCGGAACAGCTGAAAATATAAATACTATTTATGTATTTAAAACACAATCAGCAAATGCCCCATCTTATAGTTAATACAATTTGAATATTTCTGTTTTTATACAAATAATTGTTTTCCAGTTTATGGTCCAGCCACCTACCCCACTTGTTTCTGTCTCACAGCAGCAAAAAAAAAAAAAAAAAGAAAACTGTTGAGATTGTGTTTTTGTCACTCAAGACATTGCTAAAAATAGTGCATCTAATGTCCTTCAGGGACCGTACCTTCATCATTGCATGATCAAATTCTTCATAATCTTTCCACAAACAAAATAGATAATATATCTGGTCTGTTATCATAACACTTTCAAACGGTTAAATTTTTTTTCATCTGTCCTTCCTGAAAACTAGGAAAAGAAAAAAAAAAACTTAAGCAGAGCTTGCCATTGTCAATATGAAAAAAGGTATTCTCTCACTCAACAGATATTTTCTGTACTGTACAATCCGATTTCTAGATTATACTGAGTCTGCATTCTAACTTTATTGAACCATACCTCTTAACTATACTGCCCTTTAAACTGGAACATCCTATAAGAACACAGACTCAAAAATGACACTGGTTGAAAACCCAGACAAGGATCTACTGGGGTACATTTGGCCTAGGTGCCCTTCAGCTGTTCCCTAAAATGGTACTGGTGCCTCCAATTGTTAGAAAATAAATACTGTAAATGGAAAAGCTGTTGTGTACTCTACACAACTGTGGCAAAAAAACACAGTAGAGTGAACTTTATAGCAACACCTATCCGTATGTTTTAATACAAAAAAAATGAATGACAGGAAAGTTTTGCTTTGGCACAGATTTTGCTGTAGCAGGATCCATTACATACTTCATTGCCATTACCCTTCATTAATACAGAGACACTTAGTATATTAAATGTATCTGTGTTAATCCTTGGCTCAGTACAGTTGAATGTGTATGGAGTAGTCCATTTGACGTACACATACTTTGCTGACTTCCTCTCCAGAATTTTTTTTTTTACTCACCAACTGCCTTTCTCTCAATGTAATGAAATGAAATGCAAATGAACAGTAGTGTCTAATCCTCTGTGTGTGCTTTCTGTCCTTCAGAATGCAGCCTAAGGAATAAAACAAGTGCGGCCCTCAAAATCCTTTAACTATTTTTGTACACTCAACTCAAATTTGAGTCTCTTGCACGTTTTCCTTGGAACCATTCTTAAACAGAAGTGGTTCAATTTGAGGGTTCTGGCTCTGACCCATTAAACCCTTTATAGATCCATGTAAACCCAAGGGAGGCAGGTGGAGGGCCAGAGGGGGAGGCGATGAGACAGTGTTGGGGTTTGGGTTAATGCTGTTTCCGCACGTGGCCTGCAAATTAGATGACGAGATGGGAACTTGTGTACATGAAATGGGAGTCTGGGAAGGCAGGGAATGAGAAGGGTTGTTATTGTTGTTGATGATGCCCCCAGGCCCAGCAACCCCACCAACACCAGATCCTGTCCCCATGCCCATAGCCATCACATTGTTGTTAAAATGATGTGCCTTGTAGTAATGGTTAAGATGCTCTGCTCGCACTAAATTCGGAAGGCTGACAATTTCTGGGTGGTGCAATCTCAGACTCTGCCCTCCTCCACTGCTTCCCCCACCTCCGGAACGAAGAGTAGAACCTCCTGAAATCCCACCTCCACTACCAACTGTATTTCCCCCTGTGGTTCCAATTTCATCCTCCACGTTGATAATTTCGATGGCCCGCGCTGGCCCATGGTGCTTGTGCAGCTGGTGCTGCTTCCTCAGCTTATAGAAAACCACCAGCATGACCGCTGCCATGAATGTGATGGCAACAAAACAGCCAATGATGATTTTGGTGGTCTTCATCACATCGTCCAGGCCAGACATGTTGGTCACATCGGTTATTGGTACTGTAAAAGCCTTTTCAGGTGACCTAGTTCCTTGTGAGGAAGAGGATGCTGAGGGTAAAGAGACTGAGGAAGAAGTGGTGGCCAAAGTCGTACTCATGCCCCACACTTCTCCTGGTATTGTGGGACCAGGAAAGCCAAAGGTTTCGTTGATGTATTGTCGAGCAGAAATCTCCTCTGGGACTGTTTCCAATGTTTCCACTGTGACAGTGGTGAAATAACTATAGCTGTTGGTGGCGTCAGAGGCTGACACATTCAGCACAGCTGTTGCCGTGGTGTTGCCTGCAGAATTGGTTACCATGCAGGTGTATTGGCCCGTATCTTGGACTGTGACATTGGTGAAATTCAGTGTGCCATCATGGAGAACTGAGATTCTAACTCTGTAAGATCCATGCGTCATGAGGGTGCCATTGGGGGTAAGCCAGTTAACAGAGGTCATGGATGTGCCCGTTCTACATTTAAGCTCAGCTGCCATTCCCTCTGTGACATTCAGATCAGTCGGGGGCTCAACAATCACTGGGGCATAACAAGTGAAGTGGCTTTGGTCCAGCTCCCCTATGTACCTGCCTTTAAGCCCAGGTGGAGCATGACAGCGGGCACAACAGGTGGTGTTGCTGGGCACCGTTTCTTTCAACCACCAGCTCAGCCACAGCACATCACAGTTGCAGACCCAGGGATTGTGGTTCAGATGCACCCTCTCGAGTTGGTGTAGAGGGGTGAAGAGGTCATGGGGAAGAGAGTGAAGAGAGTTATGAGACAGATTGAGCTCCTCAAGATTTTTGAGGTCATCAAAGGCATTGCGCTCAATGACTGACACCTGGGAGTGCATGAGCCACAGCTTGCGTAGCGACACCAGTCCCTGAAAGGACCCTGGCCGTATGATCTCCAGCCGATTCCCCGACAGCTCCAGCTCCTCGAGGCGCTCTAAAGGTGTGAGATTGGGTATGTCCTTCAGACCACACATGCCCAGGTTCAGGTATCGCAGGTTAATGAGTCCCTCAAAGGCAGCCTCAGATATGTAGTCCAACTTTTTCAGTTCCCCCAAGTCAAGGCGCCTCAAAGAGGGCACGCGATGGAAAGCGTAGGCAGGCAGTGTCTCTATGGGGTTATTCCGTAGCCACAGCTCCCGCAGCTTGCTGAGGTACTCAAACGCCTGGGACGGGACGAGCGTGAGGCGGTTGTCAAATAGCTCCAGCGTGTTGAGGTTAGGGAGGCCATTAAAGGCCCCTACCTCAATCTGACGTATCTGGTTTTTAGAGAGCTGAAGGATCTCCAGATGCCGTAAGTGCTTGAAAGTGTCAGACTTTATCACCTGGCAGAATAGGAATATAGGGAAAAACATTATGTTATTACAGGGATATGCATTTTAAGCCTGCACACTATAAAATTCTGTAGAGGATTTATCTGTTTATCTACAACATACATTTATACTGTATATGGTAATGAACCCAATGAGGCTTTTGTTATGGTATAATATACACATTCCCACCATTTTCTTATCCTACCAGTTTTATAGAGCAGTTTTAAATTAAAAGCAAAAAGATAAAGAAAAGACTCTCCTATTAAACAATGACACTTGACAGTTAAAATAAACCAAAGCTTTATGAACACTCTCCATAATTCCCATGTGACAGGCTTTGCACAGAATTGTCTGGGATTTGTTTGTTGTTTCTTGCAAATTCAAAATTCAAAGTCTAACTGACAATCTGCTGTCAGTTAGGTAACTAGCATGTAGGCCTTTTCACACTACTCAACAGAACTGAAATAACAATGTATTATGAGATAAATGTATTTTCCAGGCATGGGGTCTTTTATTGCTTTATTTGTACTCGGTAAAATCCTCAATTTTATTGCACAGGCTCACATTGTAACAATTTACTATAAATTATGTCGATATAGTCTACCTGCATTTGTGCTGTAGTCTGTTTTTGTTTCACCTTTGTTTTAAATGTGTTTTCCTCCATATTTTTACCAGATGGACATTATTCAGCTTGAACTGCTTTATTGTGTTTATTAAATAAGACAAGCATTCCATTTAATTTTTGTGAACACGTGGGATTTTGACATAAATACCAAACTGTGAAATGGGCATACTAACATACAGACAGAAAGCCACTTATCAAAGCCATTGGCAATATATGGCCTACTATTTAAGATATACAAAGATATCAGTAGTTTCGCTTTTAGTTTGGTAATAATTCAGTACATCCATCTGTTCTTTTGTTTATGCTCGTAAAAGTTAAAGTCGTGCTTGACTGCCAAGAGTGTAGGCACACACAATATGTGGACTGCACAACATGAAGTCTAAGTTTTGTTGTCAATACACTCTCAAGAGTGAGTTCTCTAAATATATGAGGACATTGACAAAGGCTGTGTTATTTTGATCCATTTATAATTATTGATAAGTATTGTGGGCTCACTGGCAAAGGTTAAAAAAAGCATCCATCCATCCATCCATCCACAGCATATCCTGTACAGGGTCATGGGTGGCTTGGAGGTCATGGTGCAAGGTAGAGTACAACCTGGACTGGGTGCCAACTCATTGCAGGGCAATAAAAACAACAGATAAAAATAAATATTTTGAAGATGGGGAAAGCAGAAAAGCAAGATTCAATAGTTACCGGGGGAGTATTTCGAAAATGTGCCACATGTGGCTTAACCTGTACAGTGAAAAAACAGGACAGCAATACGAGATGTGAGTTTGTTCTACCTCGAATATATTGTGTGTGGGATGCTGCGTGTAAGACGAATTTGATGTGACCTGACAAATCATCCCACTGCATGTTCTCAACAAGAAATATGTGCAGGTGTGCTGACAGCATTTCATAATGATGTGAAATCCATTTTCCCAACACAGACCTGGTCTGTTCATTTCAGGACAACATACACTGCAACATGTTACAGTGCCATGATAACTGTTCATTTGCATCTTATTATGCAGAATTGTACTTCTGGTGAGAAATTCCTGGGCAAGAATCCTCCAATATAAAGTGCATCACGTCACAGGATTGTTCCAGAATTCCACAAAGACAAGGTTTGATGCTCCGTATTCATCTTGTTCGTTACATGTAAATCCCATATAAAATTTCAGGAATGTCTATTGAGAGCCACCTACCACAGGCATTATCCTCCTCGATGTACCATCACTGAATGAATTTCTCCTTTCATAAATAGTACATTCTTCCCAAAGGTTTTTAGTCAACCATGTTTGCATTCACTTGTGTCTCTATGACACACTGTTCACACAGCTCTGCCAGCTTCTACATTTATCCTCCAGCCTTATGTTATAAACACATACGTATGTTTCGCTGATCTCAAATCAATATATCATACGTATATATGGCAATGCCTACATATTCAGCGCTTTGAAATTATAAAATTATTCAATAAATTACATTAATGTCACGTTAGCACCTACTACACTTTAAAAATCTGTATTTAATAAACTTTTAACCAGTAAAAAAATCCAGTTTTGTAATGTCTATTAGACTCTGTAAATTTCATTGGTGATTGACGAAGAAGAAGCTTCCTGCTAATGCCTGCTAAGGTACGCAGCACCCAGACAGCAGTTGTTACAAGGAGATTCACAGAAGGAGGAGAGTAACAATAATGAAGCACTCATAGGAAGATTCACTACATGAGCCAGCCAATCCTAAACTCCACAAGGATTTCTCACATCACGTTCATTACGACAATTGCAGCTTCCCGAAATAAGACAAACAAAACAAAGTATTTATACTTTTCTTTTATATAAACTGTACATTTTTCTGTAAAAAATTAAAACAACTAGAACAGCAACAAAATATATTCGTACCTTATGAAAAACTCAAAGCTGTAGATCATACTTTAAAAATATATGTTAATGTATGAACACCATGTTTAATATGACAATAATCTAATTTTAAAGATGAAGATGAGGCTACAGTTACCACATGCAGAGAAAGTGTAGTGGTCATTGGTATGAGTGCGAAATGTGTTGTTTAAAAACCAATAACAGACATGGTAACACCACAGCCACAGGTTTACACAGTTCATAGTACACCTTAGTGATTTATGAAAATATTATAAATCCAAGCAATCAGGGAATCATACTGTACAGCATAAGATCCTTAGTTAAAGTTTGTTTGAAGTCTGAACTAGACAGAAACATTCCATGCTGGTGTCATATTATGCTGATTTTTTTGTTGAATCATTGAGCCTCTGAGAAGAAAATAACTAATTACAAAATTACAGAACCAATAGTAGTAATAACTACTGGTTGTTGTTATTATTATTATTATTTTTATTATTATTATTATTATTGTTGTTGTTGTTGTTGTTGTTGTTATTACGTACAGAACTTAATAATTACCATACTTAGAGATTATTAGTATGTGAACAATTGTGAATCTACTAGTAAAGAAAATAAATAAAATACTTGGGATAATACTTTTAACAGTTACTCAGGATGACACTTGATTTCTGAGATCTTACACAGATTTCTCAAATACCAAAAATACCAAAAATATTTAACACCAGGTATGGATTATCACTCTTACCTTTAATAAAAAATTTTAAATGAAGTAAAAATACCTTGGTGAATTCTTATGCAATAAATGCTGATACCATGAACTAAATTAATTCCAATGATCTGCTATTTTAAGTTTTAGAAAATATTTGTTCAATCGTTTCAAATGAAATCATGTTTCAGTAATTACATTGTCCCTTAAATTTTTATATATATATACAAGTATTGGGACGCCTGCCTTTACATGCATATGATCTTTAATGGCATCCCAGTCTTAGTCTGTAGGGTTCAATATTGATTTGGCCCACCTTTTGCAGCTATAACAGCTTCAACTCATCTGGGAAGGCTGTCCACAAGGTTTAGGAGTGTGTCTATGGGAACGTTTGACCATTCTTCCACAAGTGCATTTGTGAGGTCAGCCACTGATGTTGGATGAAAAGGCCTGGCTTGCAGTCTCCACTCTAATTCATTCCAAAGGTGTTTTATCGGGTTGAGGTCAGGACTCTGTGCAGGCCGGTCAAGTTCCTCCACCCCAAACTCACTCATCCATGTCTTTATGGACCTTGCTTTGTGCACTGGTACACAGTCATGTTGGAACAGGAAGGGGCCATCCCCAAACTGTTCCCACAAATTTGGGAGCATGAAATTCTCCAAAATGTCTTGGTATGCTGTCGCCTCAAGAGTTCCCTTCACTGGAACTAAGGGGCCAAGCCCAACCCCTGAAAAACAACCCCACACCATAATCCCCCCTCCA